>JAOXNG010000052.1:27080803-27095243 GCA_028566535.1 Scolopax minor | reverse complement strand
GACAGGAAGGACTGGGTGCCTTGTGGCCCTGGGAACACGAGAGGGAGGACATCACTGCAGACCTGCCGTATGGCACCGCTGTCACCAGCCACAGGCTGCCCACTAGGTTAACCTTCACAAGCATCTTCAGGATTTATGAAACAGGGCATGGAACACACTAGCAACATTTCCTATTGCTGTATTTTCAAAATGGTTCCATGTCTATACAGAGAGAAGCCCTACAAAACTTTGCAAAACCCCAGAATCTTTCAGAACTAGGGAGCACAAGACACAGCAGGAAGCACTTGAAGTTATCAACTTAGTATGCACACATATTCAGTAATTTGTTCATTAGACCACTGCGGTGTGGAAGAGGGGAAGAAAATCATATATGATTGCCTCCATTGTTTTACCCTGGTCCTTAACCTCTGCCCACCTCCTTTTTCTTCTCACAGCTTGTAAGATCCTCCCAGGAAGGATTCTCTCCACTTCAATGTTTAGAAAGGGCCTAACAAATCACAGCCAATAAATAAGCATGTATTAAACAGCATCCCAATTTCAAACCCCAAGAGACTGGAAAGTGCAATTCAAACAGCTGCTTTTTTCATTTATGCATCTCCAAAGGTCAACCATGATCTTGAATGTATAATACATAATCTGCCTCTGTTCATGAAAGGAGAGGTCCAATCTTCAGTTATTTTAGGGGGGAAAGAACCCAGTCTGGCTAACACCTAGTAAGACGCCTTGTGGGAAGTAAAACTGGTGTCAGAAGCAAAGTGAATGATGGTCAGTTCTTTATCTGATCTTTGTAATAGCTGATCCAATGCTTAGGTTTGAAAATTTCAAGCAACAAGCCATATATAATCTTTGACATCAGAAAAGTAGACTTCAAAGGAACACAGTTTCCTTTGACAAGTGACTGAAATTTTGTAATGTGCAGAATCTCACCATTAAACAGAGAAGCTGTGATAATTCTAAGTCAATTTATAAAGCCACTTCAGTTTGCATTTTCTTTTAAATAAGAAGCTTATAAATTCTTAATTATAAAATGAAAACATTTAAAACATTTATATGAAGTATTTATATTTATAACAAAATTTAAAATACATTATCACCTGAGGTGGTGGGAATTGTTTACTAGTAGAGTGTAAACATATTGTTCTTGAATTTATGAAGAATTTAACACAGTATATTTGATTTTGGTTTTAAAATTTTAGTTTCCACTGGACCAGATGGGAAATTGAAAATTAAAAGAATTCACACTGCATCTGAAAAAGGAATATAGTATATTCTCCACACAGAATTAATTATATGTAATTCACAGCCATTTTAATGTGGCATGAACAATTTACAGAAAACAATGTAGTCCTGGAAAATGTATAATTAAGAATACAAATGGGCAGATCACTACCGTGGCAAAATGCACATTGGGTAATGCAGTGCTGATGCATAGGGATTTTAAAACTAAAACTTTATAAACCTTTAAAAACTTACCCTGGAATAAGCAAATAGTTCCTCCAGAATTTATCAGCAGACAGATTTGAGTGGGAGAAACCAAACTGAAAAAGTGAAAGATTATACATCCTGTTAGCAAATCAACAACCCTCTGAAATCCAGTCCCAGGCACACCTTCTGCTCACCACTGTCCAGCTATTTTTTTTTTTTTTTCACCAAACCACTGCCTCCTTTCCTGAACACCATTTTTATTCTATCCACATTGTCAATCTCAGAAAGGACAAGAAGAGTAACTGCTCCACAGATCCCACTCTCTTTAATAAGTAAAGGAAAGTAGAATGGACAAAAGTAGTTCAAGAAGATGGTGTAAGAATATTTCCTACCACCATAACTGTATGTGCTGAGGGAGTAAGGAGGACATTTGACTTATTGGCGTGGGCTGACAAATTTCCAAACAGATAACATCTAACAGTGTCACTGTTTGTCAATAGTTTGATACCTTGCTTACATTTTGGTGTCTCAGCTGCTGACAACTAATTCAACAACCAAAAAGACTGTTTCATATGGTTTAAGCAGCTTAGTGAACAAATTAGAGGAATTAAGAAAAAAAGCCAACTAACCAGTTCTCTTCCTGGCTTTAGACACTGAACTAGTTCTCGTGACAGTACACAGCCTGTTGTTTACGTATTTGCAGAGCTGTCAAATCCCAAACAAAAACCTAAGAACAGAGTCTGACTTCACTGTATTTCTATGAAGTGGCAGGTTTGATTGGTATAATGGTGCATTAATATACTCACTTGTAGCTTTAATAAACGAGAAAAATGTAGCAAGCATTCTAGGACAGCCATGCCACAAGGTTTGTGATTGTCAGGGATTAAACAGATGGAAAACATGGGGAAAAAAGTTGATAAAGGCTATATACAATCAGATAACTCAAGAAGTGGCAAAGATAGATTTACAGGAAAAGCTTAAAATCAGATTAGGGCAATTTATCCATTGAGGAAATTTCAAAGACACTGAGGACTGATTCCATTTGTGGTCAAAGCTTTCCTAGGACATAGTCCCCATAAAAATACCATTGGATCACTTTTTAGCTCACTCCACAATATGTGGTGTTTCTTTCTGCTGTTAAGAGCACATTTTGCTAGGAGAAGACCCTTGTATTTTTCACAGCCAAGGGACTTCAGACATTCTTACCCAGAGAGAGAGCATAATCTCGTGTTTAGCTCGACTCTACTGTCACAGGCAGTTTGCCTTGAACAAACGACACATTAACAGTTTGCTCTGCATGTAAAAGCACTGTCACATCCCAAACCTCAAACCTGCAAGCACAGAAGAATATGGAGAAGCTGAATAGATTGCTCGAAGATGCCAGAGGACATTTTGGATGTATGAACTCAACTCTTGCCAATGTTGTATGAAGAACACCATAATGGGTATACCTAATTCAAGAAATTACCTCTTCTGAATGCATCAAGCTGAACAAGGAAACTCAGACTTTAAAGCTGGCCAGTTCAGGGAGTTTGGCACTTTAAGTGTCAATTTGAGAGTCCAAGCAGGGGAGTGCTTCTGTTGAGCACTGCACTCTGCACAGCAGAATCTGGCTTCCAGCATATGAACTGACATGCTAATTAAACCATAGAAAAAAAACCCACCAAAACAAAACAACATGAAAGCTGCTACATAAAGAATTCAATTATATTGCCTGGTTTTAAACACAAACTCCTATTATTGCATAAAACTCATGAGAGTTAAAGTTTTAAAAAGACAATTGCTTTTGTAATCTTTTTTCATTAAAACAAACATAAGAGCAACATTTACTCTACTTAAAAATTATTCCTTATTAGAGACTTCCAATCAGCCTAACATAGAGCTTCACCATGGACCAGCTCTAAATCTGAAGTTCTTCTGAAGTACTTCTGAAGTAAATCTGAAGCATGGAGTTTTGCCACTGACTCAGAAGGCAAAGTCTTTGTTACGTGATACTGCCCAGAGTAAGCTCTTATCCCGAGTTCCTACCACTGAACTCAAGAACAAACCTATGATCAAGGACGAAAATTGGAGTAAGGACTTCAGGCCGTGCTTTTTTTTTTTTTGCTCTCTTATTCTCACGCCTTCAAATTAATACATTGTTGAGTATTGTACACAGGATACTAATTTCTTCATTCAATCAGATGCTGTTTTTCAACTTTAAGTTTTAAACAACATATCAAAAACCTGCTTTTTAAAAAAATCAACCAAAACTCTGAGAGCTTGAGAATCTTCCATTAATGCAAACTCTCTTTCTATACACAGCATACGTTTGAGAGGTCCTCTTCTTTCTTCTCTCCATCATATCATGAGTATTACTAAATCTGCCATCAGTGAAGCTGGTTTGTTGGGTACTAATAATGAAGCACTGGAAAGGCTTACTGGTGAGTACCAGTAGGAGCTGACTCACAAAGTGAGGTCACATATCTCCCAGCAATGGGGTATTCTAAGGTTATTAGCAGGAAACGGGTATTCACAACCACTAGATAAATTATTTTTAAAGTGAATGTGCTGGACAGAGTGGGCAATTGGCCAAATTCTTCTCTCAGCAACACAAATGTAATTCTGAAGTGACTCCGTTGACCTGAGCACTGAAGTAGAAACGTGAATCCATTTCTATCTTAAACATATTGCAGCCTGTCACATTAGTTCTGTGATCTTGGCAGAACCTACAAGTAAACAGGGTCAAGACGTGTCAATACGCAGCTGGGAGATTGTCAAACAACCTCTAAATGTGTGAAGGAAGAGGTGCTGGTACCTGCACAGCCATCTCTTTCTGAGCATCTCTCTTTAGGGGCTTTACCTGGGTGATGTCCCCCTTAGCCCAAATATTCCTATTACGTTAGCTATAGTGCCAGAATCCCTAAAAGACATTTCTACTCATGGAAAGCTAAAGCATGTGACTTCTTTCTCATACACTTCTGATGCCCCTTACCTCCCTCATACTCAGCTGGGTAAGCTGCTGACAAAAACAGACTCTACTCCTTTTCCATAAAGCTAAGGTTTCTGACCAAAGACCTGTTTTCTGAATTGCTTAAAGCAGCAAACATCCTTGGGACCAAAATGTTGTAGGAAATAAATGTACCAGTAAGTCTGTTACTAGATTTAAGGCAGAGTAACCACAGGGAGGCATAGGGACCTCTTTGTCTGCGTCCTAGATGCGATGCCTGTCCTTGCTGGGCACTCAGGTCTTTGTGGCAAGGGAGGGAAGCAAGTTTAATAGGTCTTTTTAGTGAGATGATCTAAGACTCATTTTGAGACAATTTAATCAACTTCAGAGTTCGTTCATTCTCGGAAGGATTGCCTCCATCCGAGCAGTTTGCTTGGTTCTAGCTCATGTAAAAGCAACTATGACCTATGAACCCCACCAAATATGTTTAAATAGTTTGGATGGACAGTCTAAAACATGGGCAAGATTCCTGACTAAATCTGTGGGGAAGATGAACGGAATTTATGCTTTATGTGATGTTAGGTGGCAGTATGCCACTATGGTAAAATTCTGATATGCTTTCTAGCGCTCCAGGAACATTTGGGATATTAACCCTGGAGCTCCAGTCAGATTACACATTTCCAATTCTACTGACCTACATTATTGCTGCAGTCTTAATGCCTGCAATGTCTTTGTTTCTTGTCCCAGGCTTCCATTTTTCTGAACAGACAACCTGAGAGACTTCATTACAGGGTAGTGATCTGAAAGTACATCATTAAGTATATAAAGCACTTCACAATCCTTTCAATTAAATGAAAATATGTCAGATGCTATTAGTCAATAAAGATATTTAGAAGATACAAAATAAGAAGTTGTCAGAAAATTCTTACAATCATAAATAATAGCACAACATGCAAAATACACTTATTTTGGTCCTTATCTATTAAGTAAACCGCTGCAAAACACCAAGAAACACTAATAAAGCACACAATCCTTCAATACTGAGACCTCATCTTTTTACAAAGGATAAATGCTTCACTTCACACTAAGTTAAAAACCACCCACATGAAGCAACTTGAATTTTCTCAGTCTCTGCCTCATAATAGAGTGTCAGTATTTTTATTACCTATGGCTCTGTGTATATGTGTGATAACAGGATCAAGCCTTACAGGCTGAGTTCTCTTTATTACCACTTCCCAAAAGTCACTAAACTTTGAATGAACTAAGACAGCAGGATCAGTTTTGCAATGCTCTAATTTTAACACCTGAAAACAGCAATAATCAATATAACCAATCTATTTCTTTAATTAAAAGTCAAATAAAATTCACATGGCTCTTCTATTATGAAAAAAATCCTTAGATAAGAGAAAGATACACAAATGGATTTCCTAAACTTGTCAGATTACAAATAGATGTAGGTTCTTAGAAAAACTTTTTATGGTGTAGTGGTTTTGGCCGAACTGACTAAAACCAGAGCGACAGATGGCCCTTCTCCTCTCAAAGAGAAAAGAGAAAGAGATAAAGATATTTATGAGTTCAGAATGAACTAAACTACTTTAATGAAGAATTAATATTAAAATCAAAAAGAAGAAGATAATGAAATATTTACAATATATACAAAACCGTATCAAGCTCCCAGGGTGCCAGTCATGTCACTGGCAGGCACTGGGGAAGTCCCAGTCTGGACTCAGTGATGGATGGGAACTGGGTTCCAGCTCTGGAGTCAGGAACACACAGATTGGGATCAAAAGTAGATTAAAAGACAGGGTCCTCTTTGGATTTCAGCCATTGAGGAAAGAAAGATGACCCTTTGATCCCTCAGTTTTATCCTGAACATGGGGCAGATGGGATGGAATACCCCAGTTGGTCAGGTTGGGGTCACCTCTCCTGTCTGCTCCTCCCCACAGATGCAACCCCTCTATGCTTTTTCTCTTTCTGACCCTCAAACAGGGCAAATAACAAAATTGGCTGACCTTGGTTGTTACAGCAGTAAGTATAAACAGGAGCCTCTTGCCACCATTCCGTGGCACAGAGCACAAACATTGGTCTCATCACTCTGAGAACGAGCAGTTTTTTCCACAAGATGCTGTTAATTTTAGAGAGTTAGAGGAGGCCTTGCTAAGATGTAAAATTGCTGAACAGAAAGTTGGTCCTGCTTTACTTCAAACCAGGCCAAAGACCCAGAGACAGACAGTGTTGGCACTTTTCAGTATCACAACGTTACCTTCAATACCTAAGTAGTTTCCATTAAAACACGGACAGCATTAAATGTTCTACATTGACAAATGCATCCACCATTGAAATTATATCTTCTAGTAAAAAGACAGACCATATATGCTCAGCCCTAAGTTTCTTGACTTACAGTCCCTTTGTAATGAAAACTCTCTTTTACTCTCTGAAGTATTGGAAAAACTGCCTGAATTTATATCTTATTGCAAACTCCTCCTCTGTAAGTAGTGAATTACTGTGTCCTTTTTAAATTGCTGCAGTAAGTCACTGCCTGACGTGGCTTAGAATCATAGAGTCGTCTAGGTTGGAAGGAACCTTCTCCATCTCTGGTTGTCATTTCATACTCCAATTACTTAGATACTGTCTTTGGGGTTTTGTTAGTTTTAGCTGGTGCAAAGCTGACCTCCTTGGACCAAGCCAGAACACTGCTACAGGACGGTGTTCCTTCACTGAGAATAAACTAGTTGTTCACACATTTCAAAGTCTATCACTGTCTTCCCCCAACTTCTCACCACCAAATAAGAGATGTCATCACCTAACAGCTTGGCAAATGGCACCTTCTGCTAAATAAAACCTGGGAAAAGTTAAATTGACTTCTTCTGGAGCTTTTATCTGTCCAGTTTACTTTATGTGGACACAAGGTCAGAGTCTCAACAGCAACATCAGAGACTGAGCCAGGAAAAAATGGAGCTGAAATCAGGGGGGTGTGTTATTTACCTTCAAACTAAAATTAAAGACTGCAAAAATGAGCCTTGAAAAACTACTGAGAAATTAACAATAGGAAGTCTACACAGACCTGGCCTCTATTTACTTATAGACCCCCAACCCTTCCTTCTGCATCAAAATGATCTCCATGAGCTTTCCTTTAGTGTCATTCTTCACAAAATAGCCAAGGCAAGAGAGTGTCTATAAACACTTGCTGCAAACATTTAAAAATCGACAAAATTTCTTGCTGTTACTGATATAGTCCTTGATAACACATTAAAACTACTTTGAGGGGGTTTCCTTGTTGGTTTTGTGTGTGTTTGTTTTTAAACCTCAAGGTCTATTTAAACGGTCAGGTAAACCCCAGAATTTTGCATCATACATTTTGCATACCCTTATTGGTCTGTTCAATCCAACAGCCTCTCTGTTTCTGTCACTCAGAGTAAAATATGTCATCTCCATGAAAATTTAAATAGCAATAGAAATACTATTAAAACACTAGCAAACTTTTTCTCAGCAATCCAATATTTAAGTGATAGGCGTTTGGCATTTCTACTGCTGCATATTATAACTGCTTTATTCAGAACGCTTTACACTGTAATTTATTAGGATCTCTTCTAGGGAGTGATTTGTTCTAATTTTCTTGAAATATATGATACCTATTAGTTATAGATTACACTTTTCTTATTTTTTTTTTTTTCTGGCCCTTCAATGTTTCAGTTTTATGAAGCTTGAGATAAAAAAAAAGTCCAGTTCCAGAAACTGGCAGAATTTACAATCTATTAAGATTACACATCCAATCCTATCAACAGTTCAAATTAAACACAGAAGAGATGAACTGTAATGTAACTTTCATTTAAAAGAAACCCCATCCACAACACATGTATGTTATCAAAAGCAAGAAACTGTAGCATGAATAAACTGGTAAGACTTTTTTTTTTTTTTTTAAATGTGAAATCTGATGGAGACTTTGCTACAAGGGGTTCTCCAGGTTGGAGTGTACATGACTTCACATTGGCAGGACTATTTTCCACATAACACTCCTAAGGATAAAACAAGCTGCCTTCCTAGCTTGTCTGCATGTTGGCGGAGGCCTGTTGTTAACAATGGAGTCTTGCATGCTTTGTTCTCTCCTGGAGTTTTAATTTTGTTCTTTTACTTCTTTGTCAGTTCCTTTTATCTGCAATGGAAGTCACATTTCCTGAAAGCAAAGTTCCTCTTGCATAGGGAATATCTATCTCTAACATAATCCCATATATACACACATAGTTGTTTTCTAATTCTATTACAAGAAGGAAAAAAAAATATCGAAGAATGATCTATTATTTACCATCTTTGGAATGTCAAATTTGGATTTGAATCTTCACTCAAGGCTGCAAAATGGTCCTAAACAACCTTTGGTCGACCACATACCCCATTTTATATGTGAGATCTTCTAATGAAAGACAATGCTTAATGTTTTGTCAGGTCTCAAATCTCTGACCCACCAGCAAAGAGCATGTTTCTGGTATACACAGGACAAAACTAATCCCTGGAATACCACCACAGGGGCCGCCTTTTGTACATTACATAAACATTATTTAGTGCTTGAAATGAATGTGCATGTCAGAGAAGTTTTAAGAGCAGATTTCTATTTTATAAGTACATTAGCAAATCTTCAGAGGTTACCTGGCTAATTGAATACCATCATAATTCCCCTACATCAAGCCTGTGGAACAAACTGCCATTCAAACATGGAACAGAAACAGAGACTGCAATATGGCAAATTTAATACAAAGACTTTTAACAGTGATTGCCAGAGGAGTTCTCAAAATGAATCCCTTTCAGACAGAACAATGTTGCTAATTCCTATTTAAGTTTGAAATATTTAACACGCTGATCTTTTCAGAGTGTAGTTCAAAGAGCATTCTCCTCTGCAAAGGCAACTAGGGACTAAGTTTCTATAATAGGGTTGCCAGAGCACCAGAGCAGCTCTGCAGCAGCTTATAAAGATGGCAGGTTAGCCTGGTTCCTGGGACACTTACTCCAGTAGCTTAGTTCAACAATAAGTTAAACAGAAAAATGAGCCAAAATAACAGTCCCTTTTCTGCAGAACAACAGGGGTCACCAACAGCTGAGTCTTGGGTCTCACCACACACAGCAGGCTGGATCTACCCATACATCTCTAAGTTAGATCTGTTTGCCGCCAAGCACAAGCTGATCATTTTTTACATCAAACAGATAGATGCACACGTAAACTGCTTACTGTCGAGTCTTTCTTCCTTTTATGCTTTGTTCCCCCTGCCAAATAAACACACATGGGTTGTATGTCTGATGATGGCACACCAGCTGCCACAACCTCCTGCAAGGAAAAAAGACACGGGTGCCAAGATTCAGGGGAACCAAGCAGCTAAGGGCTACCAGCACACCTAGTACTGCTCCAAGGCCTGGCCTAACAGGGACATTCCCTAAGAACAGGACATACAAATTAAAGGATGCATCAAGAAGGACCGGTGAATTCTTTAACTTTGGCAGCTTCTACCAATAGCTGATATTTGAGAAAAGAGCAGCTTTGGTTAAGAGTTTCATTAACAGTTTTAAAGTGTCACAGAAATGCTCTGATCCTCTTTTTTATAGGAAAACCTCTTCCAGAGCTTGACTGAGGCCCAAAGATCCCCCATTTATCTCAACTGTCTTTAGACTGAGCCATGTATAGTTCTTTATGTTCTATATAAGATGCTTGAAAATACATTAAAAGTAATTTAATATAATTAAATCTTTGCTTCATTACATCAATCGGAACCAAACTGTCAGATACAGGTTGAGTTTCCACCACCTTTATCAAGAAAAAAAGACATATAAAGGGGTTGAAAACACTATGTTAAAAGCATACTGCATATGCATTGAAAGTTTCCTTTACTTTGGTTTCATTCTGAAGCTGCATAGGATTAAAATGACATCTAAGCACTCAAGCAGATCCCAGCTACGCCACAAATCTCACTCATCTTCCTCTTGTGGAAGATGATTTATGGGCTTTTAGTCTCCTAATAAACGTCTTGAGTTTGTTATGGCAACATATACTGTGTGTACTGTAACATACGTAGTAAAGCACACTGTGAGGTATACTGTGGCCACGGTGCAGTGTGGCACAGGGCACACGATCTGTAGAGCCTTTGGAAGGAAGAGATCTGGGAGACAGCTGTCTGCCATCACAAGGGACTAAACCAGGAACATATGATTCCCAGTAATCATATTTTCTTTTAAATAATACCCTCAAATATTTACACACAAACATACATAAGCACATGAGCACACAAACTTTCCAAATACACTGGCAAATTATTTACTTGCTACTCAATATTGTGTGTCTTCTAGAATACAAAATTCCAGCTGCATAAAACAGTTTAGAAAAGTATACGTTGAAAATCAGCTCCAAAGACCACAGAAGTTAGAGTTCAGTAAACTAAATTACACAGATTCATTAGTTTTAATTCTATGAATCCTTCAGGCTTTTGAGTGCAAGGCAGTTATAGGCAGCTCTTGTGGGATGAGCCATTCTTTCCTCATCTATTCCATCTATATGTGATGCCCATTTTCAAGTAGCTACAGACTGAAACTGTATAGTATATATCCACAGAGCTTTTTTTATTTTGCTGAGATGGTGATGAAGGTATATAGTAATTTCTTTCCTCCAGTCATAGCGTTAGCCTATCAGGAGAAAATGCAAATGGGATTAATCCTCTTCCTACACAAAGATCAATTTCTAAAACATTATCTCCTTCTCCAGACATCCACAGGCTATAGCCACTAGGCAACATGAGAACCACTGCAGTCCTGTCTCCTCTCTGAGCAAGAGTGACAAAAAAACCTGCTGGGAACTCCGATAGTTCTGCTTCCAGTTTATCGATTAACAATACACCAGTCACTTTTTCTACATCCCAGTTACTTCAGTTGCAAAGATCAGCCCAATGAAACCCGCTTCTGTACAGTACCCAAACTGACACCCCAAACTGAACTCCCAGTTGCACTCCACATAATACTTTCCTGCAGGATACATAATAATCCCTGCAGAAAATTAATATCAAGGTTATTGCTGCATTCACTTCTCCAGCAAAGTTTCAATACAGCATAAAAATCTCACATTCTTCAAAATAACTGGTGGCCAGTTTTAGGGTGGACTTTTTAAACAGGACTAGATTATTTCCTTATTACTTTATGCTAATGCTTTTATCATCACATGCTAATCAACAGGAAAATACAGTTCCTGTTCCTTAGCATGTTAATGTACAAAAAGTACTGATTTTATAAAACTATTCTTTTAATTATGTATTTGAAAAACTGCTTAGATACATGAAAATTAAATAAACCTAATGAAGTGGAATGGAGTGCTAAGTTTAATTAAAGAAATTAAAAAATTTGCAGAAAAGATATTAAGTGATCTTTTGAAATGGAAATGGTGTAGTTCATTCTACACTTCACGTTAAGATTAAAGCTGAGTAGATAAAATGCTCCCAGATGCACCTTGGTAAATTCTGCAGGGCAAAGTACACATCTACACATACAATTTCTTACAAATATTTGCTCAGACAAAAATACTGTTTGTCTGCACTTTGTTTTTACTTTTAAGAATCATCCTAAGAAAGATGCTTTCTTGACATAGCGGGTTTTTTTTTTTTCTTTCCAACAGATAATGCATTTTTACTGAATCTTAGGGAGAATAACTTTTAAAATAATCAATCTCAGCATCCGTACATCTCCTGAAAACCTGAGTAACAAGTGTTCTGCTTGCCCAGATGCAGAGCTGAAAAGCAGCATGCAGGTGACCCGTCACATCTCCCTGGCATTACCCCAATGCTTTCACTCCTGAGATATTTCTCCTAAACCAAGAAAGATTGCAAAAATTGGCTGTTGAGTTAGAAAACACCATCAGAAAAATCAACCACTGCAAAATTAGGATGAGGCTAGAAATGAACGTATTTATGAAGTTATTAATTATTTTACAGCATTCCTCCTTATCTTTCCAATTCTAGTTCAGCAGTCTCTGGGTTTCCACAGACAGTCCCCCAAAGATTATCAGGCAAATGGCCTACCCAGATCCAGATGGGTACAAAAATAATTCTGCAATGTCACTAAGCAGCTCTTTAAGTTCATGGCAACTTTCTGAGTTTTATGTTTTTTCTTCTTAAGCCTTCAATTAAACATAAGAATCTATACCTCATTAAAAAAAAACAGTTATCTGCTCACCATGTTTGTTGACAGCGCAGAAGACGCACGTACATGAAGAAAAACCCTCGCAAAAAAAAAAAAACGGGCACTTCAGGAAGGCTCACCTCCAATCCTCCTGGCTCTCAAAGAATGGTCTGTCCCCTCACTTTCCAGAGCCCTCTGGGGTGGCAATAGTGAGCCCAGAGCTTGAGGAGGTCTTTGCTATAGGTTGAACACCCCTGAACCCCAACCCGAGGGGTTGCTGCCTTCCAGGCTCCCCTCAGGACTGGTAGGGCCCCGGCTGCCCCCTCAGCAGGCAGGGAGGCCAAGGCTTTCTGCTGCCACAGCCACAACCTTTCTAAAGCCATGGTGTGAAGATAGGAAACACCTGCTGGGACTTTCAGCCTCCTTTAAATCAAGGAGACTCAAAGCATCTGTGTCTAGGTGCCGGGGTGCAGCCTGTGGTAATCCCAGGCAATGGCCAGGGGGGAGCCACCCGCTCTAGCCCCCTGCCCTCACTGGTGACTGGAAACTGGAAAACCTTCCAGTTTCACCCATGGGAAACCCCCCGGCTGTTCAGAAATACTGACAGGCCCCAGATGAGGTGACTTCAGCCCAAAACATCAGACCACAACAACTGACAAGCAGCCTAAAGCGAGGTGAAATTTGGCTCGATAGGCTGATATTCCTGAGGAAACACCTCACACATAATGGGTGCCTTTTGCTCGCTGCGATGTGGATAAAATGGGAGCTGTGGGCATAGGTGTACCCTGGAATTGAGGCACACTGTGCCACCCATCCTGGGGTGGGAAAACCAGATTTGAAGGTAAAGCAGCACTGAGGTGAGCACAGCCTACCCTGGGTGCGCTGAAACACTGAAATCTCAGCAGAGACTGCCTCATTCTAGATTGAAAAAACACCTTCCCTCCTCAAAACTAATCAACCACCCCAAAATAACGCACAGAAAACACTGTTCAAGGTCTCCGATTGCAATTATTTCTTCTCCCCAACCACTCCCAACTGCAACTAGTTTAGAAAGAGAGAGAAAAAAAGACCTTGCTGTAAAACCTAACGCCTGAAGAGGCTTTCAAAAAGACTTAAAATAAGCATTTGTCTCTCTTCATAATGATTTCAGCTCAGAAGTCACAGAAAGGTCATATCACAAAGGGAGTGGCTCCTGAGGCAAAAGGAAGCCTTTATTACTTTAACTAACCTCCTTGAGGGCAATTTCACATCCATAATCCAAACTATTCAAACAGAGTGCAATGAAAGTAGGTAAATGATCACCTTGTATGTGCTCAGATTTTGATTAGCCATTTTATTTTGCTCTATTTAAAATCCGGCAGAGCTAATTCTTTAATCCAATATTTTTAATGTGCTCAGTTATATCAGAAAGATTTTTTTTTTTTTGTCAGCACAGCTGAATAGCATGGTAATTAATAATAATTCTAATGATCAGAGCTTGAGAAATAAATTATTACTGAATAAGCATAATTAAAGTTCTATATAGTCCTCTTGTAGCCAAAGTAATGTTTCCATGTCTCTTTAAGGTGTTACATTTAATAGATAAAATTTGACTGGAGTGTGGCTGCTTTTTAGATACACTGTGTGGAAATGGGAATGATTTGCAGTATACGGTATGTATTGTAAGTGTACAGAATTTCTAGAAAGGCCTCATATTTTGTACCACCTTCTTCCTGTTAGCAGAAAATCTTACAGAGTTCTTCCATTTGGTAAAATCACCTATAATGTGCTTTTTTTCCCCTCTGTAGATCTAGGAGAGGACAAAACAGGTGCTCTGCTTTTTATCATCTTTGCTGAGTGCTATATATCCTCTCACTTTTTGGTTTACAAAAGTAGTATTACCTACTTTGTGTGCAATCTTACCCTAATCACAACTTAGCATAGTCAAAATTGAGAGGAATAACC
>JAOXNG010000052.1:27049143-27060444 GCA_028566535.1 Scolopax minor | reverse complement strand
CCATGCTTCCTTCTAACCACAGCAGAAACATATAAACTGGGTTCAATGTATCCAATGCTATTAAAAACCAAACACACCTACAGAGCTCAGGGAGGTCTGTTTGTATTATATGCTTTGGCCTTGCCGATACGTGTGTTCACCAGAGTTCAGCAGATATGAAAATAGAAAAGAAGGCATCTGTGAATGCCACACATTTGAAAACAGCCAGCTGGAGTCTATTTACAGTGTTCAAAAACATCAGAGTATTTGCTACATCACACTCCAGGATGGGACCAAAGCACCATATTTGTCAGAGTTTGGGTTAGCAATTGGTGTTTTCATTTACTTGGCTTTAGCTGAGACTTAGGAAACATCACTTCAAATGAGGCATCTCCTTTCTTGAACTTTATGTGTTGGTTGGAAAGGCAAGACAACAGAGAAAGAATATCTCCAGCCTCAGCTGGGAGCTGGAGAGAGTGGATAAAAAGGAAGAGAGAAGCAGAATTTCCTTGCTTCCATAACCATAGCAAACTGAGCATTCTGCTCAGTTTAATAATTCAATAACACCGTTTCCAAATAGGTTAGCCAAAAAGTGTTACCTGCAAGTTTCTGTCTCTTCATCTCTCTAAAAAGCAGTGCCACAACTTTACTAAAGATAGAACAAGGCAAACATGCTGAACATATGGATGCTAAAGGAAATGATTTCTCTAGCAATGACCACATGAGAACTCTTAAAATTTCCTTCTGCAACTCATGACATTTTAGTGGTTTGGATGACCTTGATAGGAAAAGCAAGTATTAAGCAGCTGATCTGAATTTTCTATGACATATACATTAAATGCCAGACTTCTGTTTACCATAGTGCCAATAGCACACTTCAGCAAGCTGGCTATCTAGTGGCTGCATATATAAGTACCTAGAGTTAATGTAAGAATTTCTTAGATAAACATTTTTCTTCAATGTCCAAAAAACCACTGTCATCACAGTGCCAAATAATAATTAACCATTGATTTTACTAGATAAAATTGTCTTAGGTCCTTAGATGGCTGCTTTATAAAAATTCGGTAAGACTTAATAGTTTTGAAAGTATTTTTGCCCTGTGAGGTGAAGAAATACATAATGCAGAGGTGGTGAAGGTCAGATCCAAACACTTTTGTGCTGCCTACTGTCAAAAAGTCTGCCTGCAGACAGCCAGTTTTAAGCTTTTTGCTAGGATAAAATAATAGCAAAGCTCTGACAGCACAGATACAGCTTGTGCTAAAGGTTTCTGAAGCCCAGAAGGTGGCAAAGTGGTAAAATTACATAGAAATATATTCTTCAGTTGGAAATAGAGACATAAATATTCCCGAGTGACATCCTATTTCAGGGGGGCTTACAGGACTGAGATAACAAACAATTAGACTACTTCTGCTAGATTTGTAGAACTCAATGAAACTTGTGTTAGAGTCCCACCACAGGCCATCGCTTTGTGCGCTTCCATGATTAAATATATCCATCGAAAAAGAAGTCTTTGCCCTGTTTCAGCCGAGAATGTTTCCACCCCTCTGACGGGGCCACTTCAGCAGCTGATGACGGCTGAAAACCTGCCTCCTCTCTGACCTGCCTGGGCCCCCTTCCAGGCTCCAGCCTTTGGATCCTGCCCACGTTTCATCTGCCGGGACTATGAAGTCCATCAGGCTACAAAGGGTCCCCCTGTACCCACGCTTCTTCCCACAGAAGTGAACTCAAACACAGTGAGTATCTGGTGTCTTTTCCATTCGTACTTTTCCATAAAACCCATTCAGCCCAGTTCAAAACAACACTGCAAACCTCACCTTTCCCGAACACAGTGTGGCAGAGACACAAGTAAAAGTGACAATATTTAAATAGCCTCTCCTCGTATGGGATACCTCAAGCTACCAACAGTTTCACACACCCCAAAAAATAATCTTCCTGTCCATAAAAATACTGGGACTTTTATTTAAACTAACATCTAACTTTCTCTTGTTTCTTTCTGTACCTGCCTGTTCACAAAAATACCCAACTCTGTGTCCTCCAAGGAAACATGATTATAGGAAACTGCACAGCTCTGATTCCTTGGTGCCACTTAAATTTAATGTTGTTTCTCTGACCTTTTTCCTTATATAAGCTAAATTAAGTGATTTTAATAACAATGATTTGGTCATGGAGAAGAACAAAAGTATTTTCTCAAGGGGATTCTCCCTCCTCATATCTATATTTACTGTGCATTGTGTGAACATTTTCTCCCCGTGTAATAGAGAGCCAGAAAATCATCTGTCAGGGGATGATGGATGATGAAGTCTCCTACTTAGGCCTGAGGGCCTGGCCCTGCTGCTGTACTTGACTTAGCCTTCAGTAGGCACTAAGTGCTCTGTCAGATTCATGCCAAGGGAAAAGCATATGCCTGTAACTCCCAAAACTGTGGGAACCAGAATAAACAGAGACGCTTTTAACATTACCACACGTTTCAGATCTGCTGTGTCACTTTCCTGTAAGCATTGTCCCTATTTTCGTAACCTACACAGTCATTGTGGGTTTGTGGCTCTGTCCATCACTGCTGTTCTTTGTTGTACACTAACCAAGAAAACAAATGAACAATAAAAGGAATGCACAGAATACATCCCCATTTGGCTGACTGCTGCACCCTGGTACCAAACCAGAGATGAGTTCTTGGGGTTTTCTTCTCTCCCTTGCCCCCAACGACAGTTTTGTTGGTTTGTTGCAACAAGGCTTTTCTCACCTTGCACAGCTTCATTAATTCAGGGTGTGTTTTTTTTAGAGCCCCCTTGGGTGCTGTATTACCACAGATAGATATGTTACCACAAGGCTAGAGTTAAAAGCCATCTTCCACTCTCTTTCCACCCCAAAAGTTGAATTATGCTGCTTGGCTTGGATGGACTGCAGCATGACTCTCAAAATCTCAACCCTTTCCATTATGAGCCCCAGGTCCCACAGGGCCAAGGTAAAATGATGGTTTAAAAATGATGCCAATCATAAGGATGGTTTTCTAATGCATATTTTTATTTCATATTGCCTAGCTACTGATTATAACCAGGCTTTAAAAACAATTGTTTTAAAAGAGGGTCAAATGCATCCATGATGGAATTTCCATTCTGCAGAAATTTCTCAGTGACAAATGTCACTGTGTCGCCTTCTCTTTCATCACTGCTTGCTTAAGATAAAATATTTATATCATGGCAAGTATTAAAAGGTTTGATTCCTTGTTTAGGGGAGGGTCAGAGAGAATACCATAAAAAGTAATAGCAGTTCACATTACAAAAAATAATCTTGAGGGGTTTTTTTCCCTTAGTGCAGGTAGGTAGGTTACCCATAGAGATCACTTAAAAGCTGATCTCTAAAGCTCTGTGAAAAACACAAAGTTTTTAAAAAAATTATCTAGATTAGATGTCTCTTCAGTTCAATAAGGGATATTTCTCAGCCCTAATTTACCACTGGATAATTTCTGAGGAAGGGGCTTGCCAGCATTTCACTCCTTTCTTACACCTTCTCAGAACTAGCAGAATTTGTTGAGACCTAACAGGCCCTAAATAAAAAGCTGCATTTATATTTTTTGAACAGTCACATAAACCCTTAGAGGAATCAGCAAGGTTCCTGCAGCACCAAAAAGGTTAACAAGGCAAGTATTAAAGGGCACTGAAAAGAAGGGCTAATTTTTGTCTAGAGTCACTGTCACAACTCATGGCAATTCCAAATGTGTTTGGCTTTGACTTGAATATTTATCAGAGCATGATGTCAATTCCTGAAAAATAGTTTCCCTAGTCATATAAGGATTGTCATTTTCAGCCCTCACACTAAAAACTGAATTCCTTTTGGGTTATTAGATGAGGATCCATTCTTCTGCAGTGTTATTAGGGATTTCTTTTCTACAAGACGTGTTAATACAAGAAGATCTCCAAAGGTCCATTCATCTTGCTCTACAGATGGGTTTAGCTGGCAGCTAGGAGCCTGACTTGTCTTTTCTATCAATGCATCCTTCCCAGCACCACTCCAGGCTTCCTTACAAAATATGCCCGTCATTCAGCAGCAGCAGAACAGTTTAAACGCTCTTATCTACTCACTTGAAATCCCCCAGGGCAAACTGTTCCCTGAGATGATCTTTACCCTCCTCTTGAATCTAATGCAGTGAGACCTACAAAGGCATTATGTCCAGAGACTGGTGTGACTACAGTAATAATTACCAGTTCAGCAAATAAGCTGCTCGTTGCAAGCACTGCTAGGGCTACACACAAGCCAAGAAGAACCTAGAATCCTTGTGTCAGCAATTCTCAAAGACTATTTTAAATGCTATCAAGTTTAATAAAACTTTTACAACAGAGTACAGAGTGTACTTTGTGTTCCTTTGAAATTGATAGAACAAGCCAATTTTTCCAGGTTTGTAGGCATAACATGTATTAAATTATAATAAGGAAATAGCTATTTAAAACCATGAAATGAAAGACTATAATATACATTTAAAGGTCAACAACTGCGTGAGTTTTCTTATTATATATTTTATCTGAGAAGTACTGGGAGAGAAAGGAGCTCTGGCCCCGTACACGTACAGCTGCTCTGAGAGGGCCAAGGAGCTGTTACAGGATGGCCCTGCCTCACCTGAGCCTTCACAGAACTCATTCCACCTATTAACATGGTGACTTACACCCTTTAAATAATTTCCTCTGTATGTACTACGGAGGATGGAGCTTTTGTAGCTGCCATAGCAAGGTCAGACTGAAATAGGGTGATTTTATTCCATCTCTGCACTATACTTTTTTTATAAAAAAAGCTTTCATTAAATCAGTTTTACAACTTCCACCCCAGTTTCTTGTCTGCAAATGTGGAAGGTTAATGTGTCCTGTGCAAAGGAAGGGAGGCTGCGTTAACTGACACTGCAAACAGGACCAGAGATGACTGACAAAGAAAAGGCAATAAGAAAATACCCAGACAAAAGTGGAAACTTCTTCACTGAAATGTGATCCAGGTTATGGCTTTTAAAAGCATTTTAACATTTCAGCATTAAAACATTTTTATTTCTTCCTAAATATGTTTAAAATCAAACTTGAACTGCAAGAAAAATAATAAATATTGCTGGCTTTTTTTTTTTTTTTACTAGTTCCTTTTCAGTGGGCCTCATTCCATATTCTGCTCTCTTCACTTAAACTGAATAGGTATTTAGAAGGATTTAAATGGGACTTTTTTTTTAGTAACATCTAGAGCAATAGACCTTCCTGAATCCACACACAATGGAACATACAGAAGGACAAAAGCATAGCATCAAGCCTATTTTGTAAACACCTTTCATTTTTTAATAACTGCAACCATTTCTCCAAAACCACAACGTAAACCCCGATACTGTAGCACATTGAAATATATATATACGTAGATATAAAAAATATATACTTAATGATATAGACCTGCTTAAGTTTCATAGACCTCAGAAATTGTCATCAATGCTTCCTTCCAATCTGTGGATGTATTCATATATATTACATATGGGGCCTGATAGAAATCCAGTGACATCTATGGAATGCTTCAATAGAAAGCAATTTGGATCAGTTCGGACAACCTTATACCTTTAGGCTACTAATCAGCTTTTGAACATTAAATTCAACTGGCTTAAATGATATTTAAAAAATACGGAGAGACACTCCTACAGTATCAGTATCAAATATGTATCAAATATGTAAAATACAACATAAAAACACTATCATAACACACAAATCCAGGTGTTTAATGATGAATGCTGTAAAATTGGCACAACTTTGAAAAGCACAGCTGCGATTAGGATATAATTATCTTACGCAAGCAATCTATTTCAGAGCTATAATTCTTTGCTGCTAGCGACAGCAAAGGAACAGATTTTTATTATTTTCCACTCACCTTAATTCTGCAAAGTCTGTACAGCTATAAAAGAGTGATTTGGATTTGAGTTTGGCTCAGAGTTCTAAACAAATTTTTTGTAACTGCAATTTCTTGTGAAGAACAGCAATTTCTTGTGAAGAACCCAGCTTTAATTTTGGATCTCATCTTGATGGAACAGGGCTGGCAGCAAACACCTATAATTCATTACTGGATACACATGATATGAAAGTAATTGGAAGAAACAGGGACACCACAGATATTTGTAAGTTACACAGCTGATCTGTGTTGAGATTTTATATCTCAAGCATTTATTTCATCACATCAGAAAGACACCACAGAGTCAGAAAATAATTATACTGTGTATGAATTCAACAAAACTTGGATGCATGGGTTACCTGCTGAACTAGCTTGAATATTATATTCTGCATAGACCTCCATAGAAACACACATGTATACCATATGTATACTTATAGTTTAGAATGCAGCCTGTTACCATTTGAATACAATTTCAAAATTGCACAAGAGCCATATTGTCAAAATTGGCTCACGGGAGGCAGAGATGTGGCTATGGATATAGAAATCTCCTTGAACCAGAAGGATAATTTTCTTTTGACATAGAAGGGAAAAAAATCCACCAAAAAAACAGCTCTGACCTGTGTGAAGAATCCTTCCAGAGCAGGAGACACTAAATACGACTAAAACTCCAAAACTTTAAAAGATTTGTTATTACAATGTTTCAAAAACAATCTCTGTAGTTTTTTCTCCTGTCTAAATTTTGAATGCAAAAGGTAAAATAAATATGATCCAAAGATATTTGACCATTAAAAAATTACAACCTATATAGGGGCTGTGTCATTTGCAAAGCCTAGAAATTAATATTAGAATCTACTTCTCAGAAAATGAATATTTTTAAACTATGTTTTATATTTGGTATGTTTAATTTTAAAAATGTAAGAACGCAGACGAATGACTTGACTAGATGAATTTTCTAGTATCTTAGTCATAAAATTATATCACTGCTAGGTATTCACAAAATGGTTAAAAGGTATTCAAAAATTAAAATAACAAGAGTTTAATAATTTAGATTGTCCTAAAACAATACTAAAGTTGAGCAAAAATAAAATACTCCATCTGGCCATTTCAATTAAAATCCACTACATTGTAATAATAATAAAAAAGTATTTGGAATTAATATAGTAAAATATATTTGCCAAAAAAAAATCATTTACTTTGATTGACTAAGACTGATTCAACTCTGTCATGGGCTCTGGTCACAGGAGAGAAGCTGCACTGGATTACACAGCACTATTGAGACGCCTTCTTTAAATAGGTATTTTAAAAAGTCATGATCCCCTTTTCCACTAGATGTTCTCTGTAAACATTTGGGAAATGAATCACTCAGCAGCCATAGAATATAAGAAGAAAAAAGCACTCATAACTTGGAAAAAAATAGCTGTATTTCTTGAAAGAAGCGAGATGGCTTTCTGTGGCTTAAAAGCACAGCTTAAATGATATGTTAGATCCATGGAGATGTATTGCATGAGGATGAAATTCATCTTCTGTGTAAAGAATCAGCACAAGATTTATGCAGTGGTTAGCCATGATTAAGTGGTATCTTACAGATTTAGGTAGGACATAACTAAATAATGGCTATTATGCCAGCCCTCTTCTATTAGCATTAATGTTACCATGTAGAGCTACCTCAGGACATCAGCACCCGAGTTGCACCTCCTCAATTAGCCCAAGTCAACTTGAGAATAACTGCGCTGCAAAATAACCCTTCCCAGGCCCACTTCATCACTTTGCTCTCTCATTAATGGTATTTAGACCTCTCAACCTGTATTTCACAATTCTTTTAATGAGCTAAAGTCTCTGCAACCGGTTTCTCAGTCAACTATGGGACCCTAGTGTACAGAGAAAATGGATTAAAACACTCCAGGAGTAATGGCACTGAGCCAGGCTACCTTCTGTCCACGAGTCACCCACATTTTAGCCAAGAAGCCACACCAAAAAGACACGTCACCTCCAAACCTTTCCTTTTCAACTTAACAAACTTTAGCTAAAAGTACTGGTGCACTAGAGTTAAGGATTTGCACAAACACTTCTGGAAGAACACTTGGGAAGTTATTGAATTACACCCCATAGAATAAAGTTGCCAATGGAGGAGACCAATGGAGTCTTGGGGCTAAGATGGCTTACAAGTAACTGAGAAATTGCTAAAAGTCCTCTGTCTTCCAGTGATGAAGCAGTTCTGTCTGTAGTGGTGCAAACCAATGGCATCATTCAAAGACCACCATTCAACATGAACCAGAGCCTTTTTTCCTGGGCTCTGCTCAATTCACTAAACTCTTGTGGCAACCAGGAGATGAAGTGTGGAAGCACTACAAGGATGAAAATCCTCACTTTCTAAACTCTACACCTAAAGCTGAGTTCAGCTGGAGTAAGGATATTCCACACAGAAGTCAGCTGGGATGGTTTATTAACTCAGGAAATTTCTGTTCTCAAAAGGTGACTAAAAATCTCAAGCCAAATAAATCTCCAGGCAAGCTTTACTGTTCCTGTACCTTCCACTCTGTAGCTCTTCCACCAATTCTCAGCAGGAGAATTAGAGGAAAAATTGCACTTTATTTTAAACTGTACCTTGTCCTCTCTCCTTTTCCCTTTCCTGCTAGCAGGATAGAGAGAAGGAGACAAAGTGCAAATTAATTATGGTAAAGATTATTACCCTGAGATTTTTCAAGCCTCATTAAAAAAACTCAATTCTCATCAATTTTATAATCCAGTAACATTTGTTTTGAGCCTTTGTCTCTTCCCCAAAACAGAGAGAGTGCCAGTGAACCAGGTTCAAACTCTGTATTAATCAAAATAACTTTGAGTTCAGCAATTATTAAACCCAGTTAATAAATGCGGAATCTGCGACATATACAAAAAATGATGTAATTTGTTTGACATGCCTAGTGGTGCAGTGCATTAATTAGGGGCCTGACAAGTTTATGGGAAGTATTCTCTAAACACAGGAAAGCTCAAATCAGGAAACATTTATACAGACAATATGCAGCCTGAAATAGGAACAGGGATTGTTGGCTGAACGCGTCAGGGCATGACTCAGTAGCTGTAAAACTATCTGGGAATATTTAAGTCAAGAACCATGATTTGTATCTACAGAAAATAGGAGGGTTGAGGGTAGGTTTCTAGATTCACTCTGTAAATTGGACAGGAAATGATTTCTTGTGTTTCTGCTATTTTTGCAGATAGCAATCGTTCCTTTGGGTTTTGGACGTGAGCTCATGCAGCGCATTTTCGGTAGGTGCCCTCCTCTCACCCTTCTGCCTCTCCAGTCTTTTGTGGGTGGGGTGAAGTTAGAGTACACTTGAGAATTTGAAACTAAAGCTTCAAGCCATCTTCAAATAAGGAAAAACATGAATTATGATGAACAATGAATTGACTGAGGCAAATTTTTCCTCATAGTAGGAGACTGGTAAATGTTGGGAAAACAGGTCTTTGTAATTATTGACACTTGTGCTGGAGCAAATCTAAGCCAAACCATTAAGCTGCTCAACCACAAAGAGATGATTAAAATTGTTTTGAGAATCTGGCTGCATTTTTTCTTTTGGAAATAAAGGTGAGGTGGAAAATGGAGTTTATGCCTCAATGTTCCATAAAAAAACAAGCTAACTTTTATTTTTAATATTCTTGGTTAAGTCCAGGAGGAGGAAAGGGAAAATAAAATAGTGATGTGGTGATGAAAACCTAAGTTGAATGTATTATTTTGCAAGTAAAACATATGAGACATTTTTTCCTTATCCTTCTAATGAGAATGTTGAGAACATATGCCACATACCTATTCCATGTATACTATCTACATAATCAGAATGCCAACTTAAAAGAAAAAAAGGCAATCCTGAAGTCACATTATCTTAAAAAAAGGTCAACTTGTTCTCTAAGAAATTCACAATAAGACAAATGACCTCCAAGCCAAAAAAAAAAGAGTTTTCCTCGTTACCAAAAATGAAATTAGTTATTTCTGAGGAGAGAAACAGAAAGCAAACAAACCACACAAACATTTCCCAATATCACCCTTCTTAATTGGGATGCAAGCAGTTCAGTTTAACTGTGCTGAGCCAATAGTCTCTTTTCATGCCATGTTCTGCCGTTATGGCTACATCTTGTTCCAATTTTGGTTTCATCCATTCCTGTTTCCAAACAGCCACAGCTTTCATATAGACTTGCCATCCACCAGATCCCATCTGTCCCTGACCTTGAATAAACAAGGGGCCTTTGATGTTCTTCTGCACTTCAAACCACTTTGTCATTCCCAGCGATATCCGAGCCGCGCTGCAGTGACACGCGGTCATTACTGGTTTGTGCAAGTGCCTTCCTGCTTCTTCTCTTGATGTAAGTTTACCATAGAACAAATTTACTGTAATCTTTGTGTTAACTTGTGTTTCCCTACAGAGTGAGAAAGAGGTCAGCAAAACAGCAACGGGAGGCTGGAAATAGAATTCCTTCACGTACAGCACCTCGACAGCCGAAAACAAGGGTCTGTCTCTAGAAGCAGTAAGAAAACCAAATCACACAAACCCCAACCAACAAACCCTCCCATGATAAGAAGAAGAACTTTTTGAAAACAAAGATTACAAGGAATCTATTAACTGATGGAGAAATTTGTGGCCTTGTGCATTTGTCCTATTACATTTCAAGGCTGCTGTTCAAGGCTGTTGGGTTTTGGCACCGTAAAAATGAAACAGAGATGATGTGGTACCATATGTCAGGCAGCTGAAGCAGAGGATTCCTGCTCTAACGTGTTCACCCCTCCAATCTGGAGGGAGTATTGAAATCCCAGGGCAGGAGAGGCAGGTGGTGCAGCGCAGCGTGGGACAGGGGGTCCTGCCCCCGCTGCTGAAGACAAAGGTCTGGGTGTCTCTGCCCCTGCCAACTGCAGGAAAGGCTTCCTCTTCTCCTCCAAGACAAAAATCAAAACGCAAAGCAAAAACCCCTTCGTCAATTATTTTTTAATGTAAATGCATGTTTATTTCATGCCCTCAAGCCTTTTAGTCCTGGTTGGTTGTGACAAACATTCCACAATAGACTCTTTAAAGTCTGGCATATGTGGCAGCGCTAAAAAACACACAGCAGAAGACGTAAGACAATTAAAATGAAAGACGACAACAACATGCTGCTAATGGTTTTAAATCATTACACTGTAGAATACTCAGTGGTACATCATGGAAGAGCTATGCCCACAGCTCTGCACAAACCTGTGCTCCATCAATAAACTAATCTTTATCATGTCATACACTGGTTTTCTGTTACAATGATGGCTGCGTTATACTCTCCAGCATCCTGTAACTATGGATAAAAGAGTGACACAGCTACACACCAATTAGCTCAGGTCTCTGCTTCAATATATGATACACATTCATGGTCCACGTCCTCAGTCAATATCTACTGAGGAGACGCCTT
>JAOXNG010000052.1:26626021-26638138 GCA_028566535.1 Scolopax minor | reverse complement strand
TTTGGGGCTCTCCCCCCCCCCCTCAAAGTAGGTAGGAGACTTGTTACATAGCAAAACCTCACAGTTTGGCAATGATAGCAACCACCACCACCATAATGACAGATGATAAGGAGGGTTAGCTCTGGTCTGTCTTCAGTTGAGACCTTAACTCCATCATCATCATCATCATCATCCCCTTTCATCTCCCACAGCCACACGCTGTGACTCCTCAGGGGGATGGAGTGACCCCATCTTCACGGCAGGCAGGTGCCTGAGGTGCTTTCAGATCACACACCGGGGAGAACAGACCCTGCCTGGCAGATGGAGGGAGGGCTTGTGCGAAGGAGACAACCACCACGAGACAGAAAGCATGTTCTGTATGTCTTGATGACACGGTTGCCTGGTGATAAAGGTTAATGGTTCACGTTTGTAGCGTGAAACACTTGCTTCCCGTGAAAAGAGGAACACAGTGTGGGAAAATCCCTATCAATTCCACCCTTGAAACTTTATAGGATACTAGAAAGGGCTGGTCCTGAAACACTTGGTCTGGTTTGATACCTCCAAAACTTCCGAGGGGAGTCAAAACATCTCTCTGCTCACAATGCCCAGAGGCTGAAGGAAGTAGATAGGACTGAAAAACCAGACCTCCTTCAAGGGAGCCATCAGGGTCACCCAGAGAGCTATCCCATGGCATCTTTATCATTTTACCACATATAGAGTATGGCTGTGGGTGTAGAGGAGGATGCTGAAGCATTAGGGAGCATTCGGGAGCATTAGGATAAATTGTGAGATACTTCTGAAGTGTACTTCTTGATTGCTGGTGAACTGCTCTTTGAAGCAAACAATTTCTTCTGAAAAAGGAATGAGTTATCTGATGTCAGTTTGACTAGAGAAACCTGGGTCTTCAGCAGCACCTTTAAATTCCAGTACTTCCAAATGGCAGTGCAGAGGCAGCTAACTGCTTCACAGCCATAAGAGACACCTTGCAGTGAAAAGTTTGCACCAACTTTTCCACGCCATCCAGGTGGAATCAGAGCTTTACAAGCAAAGGTAGAGAGGCCCTATGCTATCCAAGTCTGTAGAATGACTGAGAACTGCTTACTGATACAGAGATCATAAATACTTAGTTACTCTGCTCTTCAAGAGAGAACAAACCACAGTATGAAGCATCTCAAATCAACACCTCGGATCTCATTCCTGAACACCTACAGAATACCACAGCACCCTTTGTTGGCACTTAAAAGACTTATTTTATGATAAAATTAAAAATGCAATAATCCCGATGGCCACATCAGCTGTGGCTAACGGGGGGACAAGCTAATTTTTACTACTTGATTGTGTTTGGCTTAATGAAGTTTAATTGTATCTAGATATTGAGATTCTTTTTCTTTTTCTATGCTGTTTGGTAGAGTGTGGCCACCAGCATATAAGTCATGACAGGATTTCCAGCATAGACCCTGTGCTGAAAAGTGGGGAATGGAAATACAGCCAGGGACTGGTTAACAGCTCTCTTCCTTCTCTTTACAACAGTTGTCTCTGTGGTAGCTTAAAAAATTTCCATCCATTATCTCCTGTGTTGGAAATATACATGTGTCAGTTTGGGTTAGTAGAAACTCCTGTAAGAGATTCAGACTCTAAAGTTTAACTTCACTGAGTTTTACGCCAACTCAGTCCCTTCTCTCTGTCAAATTTGGTTGAGAGCTTGTTTGCTCTGTAGGTAAATTTTGCTACAACAGCAAAGAGCATGAGGCAAGAAGCAGAACTATAGCATATTGTTGGATTGTGCTGCTATCTTTCCAGTCCTAGATCACAGATATTCTTAAACATCATTTTTTTTCACACTGCTACTGCGGGAAGGAACCTTTTTAGCACTACAGCAAGTTTTACTACCGAAAAAAGAATAATCCAGTGGGTTTCATATAAGTGCTGTCTCCAGATGTAATAAAAAAAAAGTACTAGTAGATATGGAGAAAATTTAATTTTATTATCTTAGTAGTGTTGCTGGAGTGCTGAGCAAACTGAAGAGACAAAATCAGCTGGCGTTTCTATACCTGTGAACCAGGCTCAAACTTGCTCTTTAAAAAAGTCTTACAAGATGCTCATCATAGAGTTATAGCTTGTTTTTTGATTTTTATAAGGAGCTACTAGATAAAGTAAAAAAAACCCCGAAACAGGTATAAGTTGAATTGGATGAATTGACTGGCATCTATAAAGTAAATCAGTGGGAGGGAAAAGGTTTCCTTCCTTTCTCCCTCATCTTCTCTTTATTCTAAAAGCCTTCAACAATTTCTCAGCCTCAGCAATTTAACTAGAGCTGGCTTTAGACAAGACAAGCAAACGTGGGTTATGAACTTGTATGTATCTTCAACAGATTGATACTAAACAGGCGGTGAAGAGGAAGCATGTTGCAATGCCACAAGTACCACTAAGGTATTTTAAAGTTTGTTCTCCACATAGCTTGTGCTGTCTAACAAAAAGAAATTCTCTTATCCTTCCAAAATCTATACCCACAAAGGTTCTACGAATGGTCTTAGATGTTGAACAACAGCGTCAAGGACATGGAAGTGGTAGGAAATAACAACCCCCTTTTACATCTGAAAAAAGTGACGTGGGTGACGTGTGGACCGTTATGTTCCTAAAATCAGCTATGATTATTTTAAAATGCCAGGAGACACACCAAGGGCCTTTCCATGCTTGTAAAAATAAAGCGTGAGAACTTACAGGGACTCAGAAGGAAAGTATAAATGCACACTGTATTTCCTCACAGTTGAATTTTACAAGGACATGGACAGATACACACCCCCACCTCATTACTAGCCAAATCCTTGAGTTTCTTTCTTTGATAAACTCTGGGGAAATTTCTTGATTAAAAATTAAACATACAGGCTTTGGGGTTAGAACTTGAAGTTCCATACGTATGAAGCTCCGATAATTTATTTCAATGAGTTTAACTTACACCACCCAGTGGTAGTATATATAGACATTTTTATGTTAAGTAACCAGAGACAGCACTGATTGTGTTAACAAAAAACATTGGGAGTATTTTAACGAGCTCCCAGTAACAAAAAGCTAGAGAGCAAGAAGCATCCAGCAGCACTAAAATGCTGAATGAATAGCCAGAAACATCTGTGTTTTGGGAGTAGCCTGCTGAGAGACCCCAAAGGGACTTCTGCACAAAGATAGATGGCAGAATGTAACCCTTCTGAGAACAACTGTGATTTTTGGAAATGTTCTTCTGCTATTACCAAAAAAAAAAAAAAAAAGAATCCCCAACCTTTAATAAGATCTAAAAAGCCGGAGCATTTATTTTTTGTATCAGTTACCTATTTCCACAGGACTTGCCTGACTTACAAGGGCAAAGACAGATCCGGTGGCTGCATGATGATATGAAAGGGGCCACGGAAAACTTTGAGGACAGTTTAGTATGAACAGCCTGGATGGGATCTTGCCCTCGCTGACTTCTTGGCAGCAGGATATGCTCACTGTGTGCTGTACACGGCTTCAGAAGATGATAGGGAGGCTCTGTACAGATGGTAAAGTTCTACAAGCTCTCATTAAGCAGACGAGGCAACGCTCCAGAAGGGGGAATTCTCAAGCTTTGCCTTGTCAGTTTGGCTGCTCAATAAACACTACAACTTACATGGATTTGACTGCTGCTCACTGCACAAAGGAAAAGCACTGTTTGCAGCAAATCAAATACTTTTTATGCAGTCCATTTGTGAGAGTTTCAAGGAGCAGGGAATGTTATTGGAGAAATCATCAACTATGGTCATTTCTGCTGGCTATTCTCACAAGTGCTGGATCCTCATTATAACTCATTTCTGGCAAAATGGGCAAAAGCCCATTTTTTTTTTTTTCCTAATTTTAAAAAGAGACTCCTTAGCTGTTTGACTCTGTCTGTAAGTAAGTGGTCAGCATCAATGTACTCAAAACAAGTCTTTATAACACATCCAACCTTTTAATTGCTCCCCAGTTCTACAAGAGGCTACATGGAATTAAAGAAGAAGAAGAGTATTAAAATTAGACTCTCATCAACTCAGGGAAAGATTTACCCTGATATTTGGATTACATCTAAAATTTTACTGATGCCAAATGAAGTTGAGTAATGCCTAGTATGATTAACTGATGCACTCACAGTGGGGGAGGATGATGCTCAGACGTAGTTAACAAAGCTATTGTAGTTTTTGTACAAGATACTTTTAATGTTCATATTCATTTTTGTTCTATTTTCCTGCATAGTCATAGGCAAAATTAGTACTTCCCATTGAAGTTTGTGGAAAAATAATTTACCAAAAAGTAAAGTACTTTTTTTGTGAGCTAAAGTATTTGCAAGGTCAGTCATGTTCAGACTACTCATTAGAAAGCATGTAATTGTCGGATTAGTCACTGGAGACTTAATGTATCATAAGAATCAGATTAAGCTTTTCATGAATTTACAAATAGCTGCAGATAAATATTTTAACAGTTCTCTAGCTATCATAATAGGCACTTTTAATCCCTCTGAAGCATTATTTTTTAAAGTGTTTTTAGACCACAGTATTTCTAGAAGAAATTGTTTGCTTCAAAGAGCAGTTCACCAGCAATGAAGCAGTACCCTTCAGAAGTATCTCACAATTTATCCTACTGCTCCCTTTCCCATTCATACCTCCCCAAGCTGTAACGCAGGACTGAGCAATCCCCACAGGTACCACAGACAAATCCAAATATCCCCGGACAGGGCCAGCCCAAAAGCAGGAGCCAAGAGTGACACCTGTGAAAGTGTCCCCTCCCACAGAGCGGTGACCCTGGCCAGCACGCCGCTTCCCCAAAAACGAGCCATGATGCCAACCAGCAGCACCTTGCCTTTTCACTAGGCTCTGCCCCCTGCGTTTTGCCAAATGTCTGCGAGCAAATTTCATTACTATTTTGAGAAAGAATATAATCTGGCACTTTACACTTCAAAGGTGGATGACCTTTGCCTTGTAATATCAGGGTTTACATTCCAAAATAGCATTGACAATGATAAGATAAATCAACTTTGAAGTAATGTCACTGCAAAGCCTACGCCAAGAGTTTGACTCATCATTCAATCACAGCTTAGATGCAAATCTAGTGATTTTGATTTCCTAATAAGGGGTTTTCAATTCCTATTAACGCATCAAACCGGTGACCTCTCATAGATTACACTGATCCCCACACCGTGTCCAGAAACTTTGGGCTCCCAGACATTGTGTGGCATTAGGAACAACGTTCAGTTGTGTGGTGTGACAGCATCTCCTTTCCCCAGAGCTGGATTCAGTGGCCAGCTCACTGTTGCTCTCTTCCCTTTCTCACATGGCTTCATCCCTTCCCCGTCCTTTCCTTGATCAGCCAGTAATCATCCTCAGAGCCCACATTCACTGAGGCCATCAGCATCGTAGCTCACTTGCCAGTTGCCATCTGCATCTCTGAAATTCACTGTTCTCCTCTACTGGCCTTGTTGGCTCCGCAAAATAAATCTTCAGAGCTGTAATGTCATACACCTGCTACACACACAGTATTATGAATAGTAATGGAACAACTGAATCTTTCTTACCCAAATCTTTCATCAATTCCAAACTGACTCTGGGGTAAGAAACCATGAAATGGTGTGTAAGTGGTCCACTCTATGGACTCTCAGCTAAATATGTGCCTGAGCAGAGGTATTTGTCCCTGTCTTAGATGTCCCTGAACAATTCTAGCAACCCCTAGATTGACAATTTTACAAAGGTTTAGACATACAGAAACATAGGGAAGTTTCTAGACAAGATACAATAGTATTCAGCTTGATGTTACACCTTGAGAGGACCATCCTATGGTTAAAGCCGGGCAAGTGTTCAGAACTGATACAAGTTCTAACTGATCACCAAAACTGAATTTCCACTTTTGCTCCCCTACATTACCTGGACAATAAAAAAAGCTGGTCTGAACCAAGTGAGCTGTTCTGACAAAAGCAAAGATACCTCTTTCTGAGCACGCTGAATGAACACTTTCAGATTACCACCCAGAAGCACCTTATTCAAAAGTAAGAGGCAGAAAAGACATCAAGTGGGAAACTTAGTTCTTTGTGTGTTGTTTGGAAATTTAAAATCTCTGCTTAAGGTCTTTTCCCCACCTTCATTCCTGTATGCCCTTCTCCATTCTGCCAAGAAACAGAAGTACTGAAATATCCCTGGAAAGCCATTCCAACAGGAGATGTATATCCCTCTTGAAAAAGTAATTTCTGGAAGTCACATTAGGAAGCCTTCTATGTGCATATGAACTCCTAATAAAACAGATACAGGAGTTTCTTTAGTTTGGCTAGAGATCTCAGGTTCCAGATACTCATCCAAGCTGAAATAGCAGGCTCTTAAGCTTCATCTGTTTCTAGTGTGTTTTCTCACTAACATCTTCTTAAGCTCTTTATTAAATTCACTGGGAGCAATGGAAAATAGAAAGGCCATATTAGGAGTGTAGTAGCCAACAGCCCTTCTGTAGTGAATTCACCAAAATACCTCTTTGGAGACTGAGACATGGGCTACATGTTTTTGGAGCAGAATTTCCCTTTTTGTTCTTTGGCAAAATATCACAAACCTGTCTGACAGTTCAGTGACTACGTGGATACGGCTCCACCTAAAGATGTGTGGTCTTAGGTCTAAAGATGTTATTTCAAGACAGATACTTTCTTCCCTGTACTTAGACCGACACGAAACAGAAGGCTCACACAACCAGTTACACATGAGACCAGAGGGAAGATAGAGTTTTAGTGAGTATTTAGATATGCTGTGAGGGAAATCATGATTAAAATCAGTCCACAAATTACTCAACCTCCATTCCTTAGAATGGAAACAAATAGTTTAAAGCATTTTGAGCAGTTCTGAGAAGCAGCATCAAATAGAGCATGCCTTCATTTTTGCTACGTCTAATGGGAAGCACGTCAACAATTCCCAAAGTTCTAAAGCCTTTGTTCCAGGTTAACCAATTGATTAAGTAGTTAAGAACTGAAGCATGGTTGTCTAATAGAGGCTTGCACTGTAAAATCCATAGCATTTACATACATTGTAATTATTTAATTATGTTGTACCTAATAGTCTCAGCACTATTACAAAATAATAAACCATACCCAAATTAATTCTATATTTAGATACATATTTATATTAAAATATTGTCATTCAGGATGCAGGAGAGAAATTCAAATGAAGTGTCTTTGTAATACAGGTCTTTCAGTACTACCTTGCTCTTTGCATTCTCTCATATAGAATATACAAAACCATGATAGAATATACAAAACCATGATAATGGATTTGAGGGAATCTTGCACCTGACCCTTGACTTCTGACTTCAAATGTGACAATGAGAAATAATAGTAATAACAACAGCAACAACAACAAGTATGTAAAGATTCCAGGAATATCACACTGATTATAAACCTTCAGTTTCCCTTCCTCAGGGCATCTGGAGACAAAGGATTCATGTTAGTAGCCTATTACCCGTGTCTTGACAACCTGTAATTCCCTCCTCCAACTACAACTCCCCTTTCCTTCTCCCTGCCTCCAAGTCTTGAACCTTTCATGGCAAGATTTCGTCTTAATTGTGTAGATCTTATGCACTGGCACCAGGTCAGAATAGTTTCAACTGAAAGGCTTTATTGACTCTCAGCACTTTACTTCCTAAGGATGGATATCCAAGCCCTTCAGGCAACCAGCATGGGAAGTGCCTAGACCCCCAGTAACACTCAGTAATTCTTGTTCTCGTGGAAATTCTGGAGAGATAACTATAGTACAATTCAGCATCTTAATTTCTGTATAGATTCAATATACTTAATTGTAGCCGTACAGATTTTGAAATCTTTAATCCAAAAAGAAGAAGGAAGGCGGTGGGGGAAATGGAAGGTCAAGAGTTAAGTTCCTTGCCTTATGACATATTGTTCTTCACAAAGATGATAGGAAAGAACCTCTAAACTACTTGTCAAGGCTATCCTTTGGTTTATATTCACTCTTCCTTCTCCTTTCCCCTATTCTCTATTTAAACAAGTTTTGCAATCTCTCTCCTGGAGTATGACAAAGGTGACAGCACAGTGCTTCACTTTGAGACCCAGGGTCTGCCATTCAGAAACAGAAACTGTCAGCAGGGAGGTCTGGCTACAGAAACTACATTCTTCTTTACGCTCATATTCATCCAAAGCACACTATCAACAGTCCAGTGCGTGGAATTTCCTGATAACATATTACTAAACAAAACTTGGTCAGGATTGGGCAAGCAGTTGTCTTTTGCCAGTCCATAAATGTTTTTTACGGCTAGCATTCTGATTGCTGGTATGCAGTAAGGCAAGCTGCCCTTATTATACAATAAGCCTTTTTATAGATAGATGGTAATTTTTCCAGTGCTCCTACTCTTTAAGGCTTTGTGAGCAGAACCACTCCCTTCCAAAAGCACAAGGGAGTGCAGGAGCTGTGCTCTTGTCCTCAGTATTATCTGGTTGCTATTGCTTGGCTGTTACTATTGTTGAAGAAGATATACACTAATTTAAGTGTCCAAAATAGAATCCAACTCCAGACTGGGGGTGTTAGACTACACAAACATAAAGCCTTTCTTGGACTGCTTTGTTATCAATTGCTTCCCTAGAACAAACCCAACAGCAGAAGAGCAGTAGAGCATATGCACTGAAAAAAGCAGCCGAGTATTGTGTATCTTATTTTTTGCTAGCTATTTATAATTTATTCTGAACCTTCTGAACTATGCATACTGAATAGCACTGTTCACTGATTTAACTTTTATCTCTTTTTCTCTCGTTTTCTCTTTGGCAATCAACCACCCTTGCAATATCTATCCTGACGCATGCCAAAGGTGACAACACATTACTTGCCCTTAGATCTGTATCTCAAGGAAAAGCACGATACTGATTCCAGCCAAATTCCACTTTAATTAAAAAAAAAAAAAAAAAAAAAAGAGAGGCTGGACTTTTTCTGGCACACCACTCTGGAGTAGAATAATGGAAAACTTTTTTCAGGCCACAAGGTGGAGCAGTAGATCCTTATAGATCTTATTAGATCCTAACCTGATAATTAATGTCACATCAACCTACTGTGTTTCTAGAAATAAAATAAAAATACTGGAGGACCTAACAGGGTGGCTCATGAGTTTCAAATGCAGAGTTGCCCAGTAATAGCAGTGATTGTTCCCAAGCAGACCCTTCTTGGATTTCCTGATTGATTTAATTTATTGGGACGCTAAAGAAGTGGCAGCTTTTAGGGATACCAAGGAGCTCATTTGTCAGCATGGCCACAATGACAGCAAGGAGACAATCCATTGATAACAAGTTGCTACCCTTGCACACACCATTTTTTTAAATAAGTGCAACATTAAAATGGAGGTGCAGCCTCTTCCACCCCAAGGAATGACACAGGAGGAAATAATAATTTCTCAAATAATAAGTTTAGAAAGCCATCTTATGCAGTGCCTTCAAAAGATTTGTCTTTGGAAAGCAAGCAAGCTCCACACAGATTTTCACTGTCATTCTATGATATAGAATGCTAGTTCTGTATTGTAGAACTATGAAGAATGTTTCCTCTTCGATGTCGATGTAACCCACCTTCCAGCAGGTCTCAGCACCCTGCTTTCTTGGCAGAAGCATCATTATCTCACAACACCAGTAACAGAAAGCAAAGAGTTTCAGTGGCAAAGAGCAATTAAGTATATTGGACTAACTACAGAGTTCGAAAATTCAAGGCCAAGTGTTATCAAAACATCAAGTTCAAAACTTAGAAGTTACTTAGAAGTGTCCTTTCTACATGTGTCTTTGTCAGCACATGGGACCTTATCTGACTAATCACGTCCAATATGACTGGTGCTAGAAGAGAGCTCAAAAGCTCATGCCCCCAGCTGAGGGGTGACTATAGATGTATGCAGGCATCTTATAAATAAGATTTATCACAAAACTAAGGAAACGATTGTACTGTGCAGTGCTTTTGTCTCCTCTCTAAAGAGAAATGCAGATGTCAATGAGATCATGAGGCAGGTGTTGGTGAGACTAGGGACACTCCAGGATGTTGTTTTGGGGTGGGAGATACCGGAGGGGCACTGGGCGAAACTGGGAGGTGGTGGGACATACCAGAGAGGCACTGGGCGAAACTGGGAGTCGGTGGGACATACCGGGGGGGCACTGCCCGATACTGTGAGGCCGTGGGAGATACTTGACAGGCACTGTCCGATACTGGGAGGCGGTGGGAGATACCGGGGAAGCACTGGGCGAGACTGGGAGGCAGTGGGAGATACAAGGGGGGGCACTGTCCAATACTGGGGCCACTCGTTGCCTCAAGACTGTAGGAAGTGAATAAGCCACAACATTCCTTTCCGTGTGTTCATCTGCTCAAATCTCAGCCACGCTGGAAGCACGTGGGAAGGAGAACAGAGTTTTGTTTTAAAGGAATTCTGCCAAAACCCTCTCTAAAGCCCCAGAGACCTGTCAAGTTGGTCACTAGGTGACTAATCATTTCTACACTCAATCACAACAGCATCAGAGGAAATATGACAGCTCACACCAGCTCCGTGTGGCCAGCCAAGGACTTAGCACCAGGGCTCAAGTGACCCAAGTATGAATTAATTCATTTTGTAAACAAGTGCTCAGAGGAGCTCTCTGAGCTCACGTTCTCCCCTCCCTAACAGGGGCATGAAAAACACTGCTCCTTTCCAATCTACCCAGTCAGATGGATGAGTGAAAGCTGAAAGAACTGGGACTCTTGGGAAATCTGTGTTCAATTCTCAGCCCTGCAAAGGATATCCCAAGTGATTTTGGAGGTGGCAGCTTATTTTCCTCACAGGCTGTTTCCACGTGATGCTCTTGCCCAGGACTCGGTGAGAATGGCAATATTGCATTCATGGTATTTTCATCCCCTCTCACCTTGTGTAGAAACTCCAGCTTTTCCCCACTGTTCACCAGTTTGTAGGTGTAGACAAATCCCCCAGCAACTGAGCGTGGGTTGAGAATCAGGTCCTTGGCGACTCCCACCAGCACGTACCACTCATCACCAGTGTTGGAGAACCGGCACACGGCCACGCTGGGGACAAGAAGATGTGGCAGGAGATCAGCAGGATCACACAAGGACTACCCTCCCTGACAGCATCACTCCCACCCAGCAGGGCAGAGATTTGGGAGCCCACCCTTCCAATGCTCATTTGGCTTCCCTGCAGGAGCATTTGACACAAATTCCTTTATTCTTCCACATTCCCCTTATTAAAACATGTGCTCCAGCTGTCACGTGTGCCCAAATCATCACTTCTATGCTTTCACAGCCTGGATGCTGACTAGGAATGTACAAAGCTCCACCAGAAGCTGTTTTGGAAAGGCTGGTCCAATTTGGACACGTACCTATAACTTTCCTCACCTTCCAGTGTTATTTCCTGCCTAGAGCCTAGCTCAGGTTGGGGCAATACCAGCACAGAATAAAAGATTGCTGTTAATCCCGGGCTGAGTCAGGGGAGTGATAGATGGGTGCTTCTATGGGGAACAAAAGAGAGGTTCTAGAGAACTATGACCTTAGAAATCACACCTACAGCAGGATCATCAAGAGCTACCAGCTCTTTTCATCACGCTCTAGGTACCAGGAGTTGTTCACAGGAGGAGCCCATATTATCCTGCCTGGAAGGAGAACTGCATGACCACAAATTCCCATCTCATGCCCATCAAAGGCATGGAGTTGGCAGGGAGGGTGTCCAATCGACTCCAAAGAGCAGGAGATCGACCATCTGCCACCATCTACTCCTCTTTATGACCCACCCCGAGGCATGGCAGGGTAAACCTTCATCTTTAACCCTTGCAGCTGCACATCTGACCTTCTGTTTCATCCAGTGTGTATGTGAGTCAGAGGCATTTGGTACATATGGGCTTGGTATGTACTTGAGGTTCCTAGCATGGTTCTTACTGACTGGCTGTGTAAAATCTTCCTTCAGAATTGTTTGTTTTTTTTTTTTTTCCCCTTGTCTTTTGGAGAAACACGAGTTGATTCAGCACAGGATGAGTTGTTCTTTCTCCTGTCCATGTTTGTTGTTTTTTGTTTGTCCTGCAAGGCACAGAAGGGCGTTTCATGCAGGCTCCTTGCCTGGGAGAGTCAGCTCCGGATGTTTGGCAATTTCTGAGCCCCAGCGGCAGCAAAAAAAGAGAAA
>JAOXNG010000052.1:26559342-26570297 GCA_028566535.1 Scolopax minor | reverse complement strand
CCCACTTTTGTATTGGAGCTGACACCTTGATTTCCTTCTCACTGAGAACATTCCATCCACCCCCAGCACAATGAGAAGCATGGCTCTGCCATGTGATAAACACAGTGACCCAGCTCTCTGGATCCCTCTCTTGGAGAACAAATGTCCAGCCCACCTTGGAAAGGACAAACTACCCGTCAAGGCAAAGGAAGCTGCAGGATGATTCAGAGTCAGGGCACACAAATTCAGCCTCTGTTGGAAAAAAAAAAAAAAAGTGAAAATAAAGGTCACCTTTAGATTTCAATCAAGATTAGAATTTCCCAGGTTCAGGCTTGTTTTAATAAGGGGGCCAAACCAGATCATGAAACTGAAACTTCCTGGCCCACTGGGGATATTTCAGCTTTGGAGTGAAATCTTGTTTCAAGCTCTGCAGGTTTGAATTATTTTCTAGTAATAACTCCATACCCTGCTTGAATAAACCAGCAGTGAATTTGGTGGTTGGTTAAAGTTGTGGGTAGTTCTGTGCTTTATGACAGCGTCCCTTAAAGTATTTAAGGAAGAAGATTTAAAAAATTGGGTAGTCAGGGGGAAAGGCTTGAACACTAGTTCAGCTCTGTCAAAACATGAAAAAAAAGAACTACTCTGCCTTGCCTAATTTGTTGAAGACTCATTTTATTTTTTTAAAATGCTTCTTATGTAGGTTGTTTCTTGTTCTATGCCTTTACAGTGATCGTTTCAGGAAAAGCCATCTGAAGAAAAGAAAGTTGGTGGTAGATAGGGTGCACTGAAGACCACCTGCAAGACATAAGCACTTCTAATACCTTTATGCACTTCATCATCTTTCTGAACAAAAGTCCACCATCCTGAGGACAAAAGTCTATGCCAGACAAAGAGCTCTCTTCCTGTGACAAGGATGTTATTGCTACAAGCATTTTCACCTTGGTCTTTACCTACTGGGTATAAACTGATCGGACAATTTGTGCTTTGGAGGACTGGAATTGCTGTTGTTGATGCTTTATTTTATTGCTCAAGGGATTTGTTTCTCTGTGAACATAACGACAGCTATTGCTGCTCAGGCCAAACAACTATTTCAGTCCACAGAAGCTCTCCCCTGACACTAGGCATCAGTGGGTGCCCGGAGAAGAGCATGGGCAGGAGGAAATCCTGTAGCTGTCTTTCCTCTGACTGTTCTCAGTTTCCAGTCACATGGATGACATTGTATGTAATGCTTTTCCATTTTTTTTCCCTCAAGAACTGATCTGATCACTTTTTTAATTTGGTGTCCTGAGGCAAGGAGTTCTACAGCTGAGTGAACTCTACCTCCTACTAGTTTAATTTGATACCTGCCCAGCCTCTCCTTCCCAGCATGAGCTGCACACAGGAAATCTCCTGTGGGAAGATGATTTTTCCAGAGGCAGAAGTTCCTCTGTGAATGCGCTATAAACAGCCATTCCTACACAGTACTCGTCTTCTGAACCCAAATCTGTAACTGCAAAAAAGAAGCAAATTAATTTCATTTAAATTAGAAAAGATTGCACTCAGAAATAAATTCCTAATGATACCACCAACCGTGTTAAATACCAGAGCATATTAATTTCTTGCTGTCTTCAACAAACAGCTAGGAATAGTTTTGTTATCACTAAAGCATAGTTAGTGCTTTGTTCATGATGTTTAAGTTTGTAAAAAGGACACTGAGTACCATAACCAAACAAGTACAACAACCTTCTTTTCATATGTTTGGCAGTTGTGAATTTTAAAAGTGAACTAAGAGCTGACTAAATAGCCTTTAGTTACAGCACATTTATCACTGCAAAGCGAATCCCCAGAAACTTAGTTCTCATCTGAATGTTGTTTTGAAACCTCTTTGTAATTCCAGATTTGCCAACTAATGTGTTTAAAACATCTCTCATTATCATCACTTGAATCAATGATGTTATTAAACAACTACTTTTGTTCCCTTACAGCTTCAACACTGGCTAACTATATGACAACCGACAGGTTGAGGAAAAAGCCAATATGTTAAGCTAAACTGGGAATACAGAAAAGTCAAGTTCAAAGCTCCCTCGATTATGCTTGGACCAGGCTGGCTCACAGCTTATCTACTGACTCTTAGAGGGAAGAATCTGCTCTCTGTTCTCAATGCCTCCCTTCTATTACTTGGCTTCAAACGATCCTTAAAGACTCTATTTAATTTTTCTTATATCTTTTGGTGCCATGAGATCCCTACATGACCAAAACTTGTGAGTTTTGCTATTGGCAGAAGTGGAGGAGGGGGGAGCAGAGGAAAAAAAAAAAGCAATCAATGTAAGTTAAATGCTCTTTTATCATGAAGAAGTGAATTAAACTTTTCTGAGAGTAATAATTACTTCAGATATTTGTGCCACGTCCTATTTGAAACCAACAACACCTGAATGCTTTTAGATCTAAGGCAGGAATACTTCTCAATTATGAGGAAAGAGCAACTTTAACTATGTACTAAAGTCATTAGCTTTCTTGCCATACTATCCTTTGGGATATGAGTTTGCATCCTTCTGAAGTGAAGACACAGTGCTTCATTTTCAGTGGTTTGTTATTAGTTTCTTCTCTTGGTGAAGAGGTTGTCTTTGCTGCCTGTAGATGTCCATGCCATTTTCTGTCCAGTTTAGTTATAAAAGCTGAAGAGCAGCAGGAACAGAATTCCTATTACAGCTAAGTACAGAATACAGTCTAATACCACACTGTACTTCATTATAAATATATTCCCTTATATGAGCAACTAAAATGGCTTTATCATATGATCCATATTCCAGAGACATTTTCAGCTAACTGTGAAAGTTCAGAAACTATGAAAGACTTTCATCTTTTTGATAGATTTTGTTCCAAATAAAGAATGGAAGACACATGGGAAGAATGATGTTTAGAATTACATAATCTAGCCAGAGGCACCAAAATACCACACTTTGGCTTTATTCTCCTGCTGTGAACATGCTTTTATGATAATCTAGCCTGGATTCACCTACCAAACCATAGTAAGATTGCGTTGAGTAGTTTAGAAGGATATTTTAGGCATACTCAGCTCTCTAAGCCTATTCCAGCTCTTCTCTCTGGTAGCATTATGCAAAGTAGAAGATACAGAACAAACTCTGCATTTGGGTGCTGTTCTTATTCTGTGGTCACTTATCACTATAGTATCTTCCCAGTGATCACTAGATTTAGTAGCTTTGAGTTATTTCTTCTACTTATTTATACAATCAATTCAGTTTTTCTTTTAAATGTGAGTAGTGCTTCCTCTTTTTAAAAAGGCCATTTAAATGGATGGGCTTTTCTTATTTATAATACAGTTTCTGTTGAGGGTTTTCTTTCCTTTTCTAAAATAGCCAAATTTAAAAGTCCCAACTGATTTTATCCTTTTCCATTTAATATTGATTTCTGTTCAAAATTATGGAAGGGAAAATTTTCTCCTTATTTATCCTCTTCATCCAACATAATCAATACTTTGGAATGTATCAATTATTGTCATTTTCTTAAAGAGTCTCTCTGACAAATAGCAGTTTTAATTAAACAGGGTTTTAAACCAAAAGGATACTTTCTTCTAATGATAAAGAAAGTCATATTTTCTGGCCCAGCTGATGGCCAATAGCTGTTTACACCCTCTTATTAAATCTATTTCAATAACAAAGGAGTTTCAAATGTTGCAGTTCTAGTTCTATAATTACACGAGGCCAAATAGTGAAAATATACTGAGGGCTTCAAAAAAGCCATCCCACAAACTTCATAGTTAATCCTGTTTTTATGGTTTGCTAAACTACATGAGAATCTTTTCATTGCTCTAAATTTTACTTTTCAGTAATACAGCTGCTACAGTCACTGGCTTGGCATGGCTCAAAAGCTTCTTAGCATATCTTAGCATCGCTATAATTATTAAGTTTTGAGACTCTTGGGGGCTTTAACAGCTCGTCACATTACACATTGTTTGGTTTGCTCATGATTGGAAACGCTAACAACCTGCACCAATGTGCACTTGGGACACAGCCCATCACCACCACCATCAATGGCAAAACCCACGTAGGAAAAGTGGCAGTTCCATCACCACTCTGCTCTGAAATAGGAGCAAAATTATCTTAACATGGGACTGAAATCAGCTTTACCCAGCACGTTAGGGTTTGATTGTACTTTTAACAGCAACTTGCAAGGCAATTACCTATTACATTATTTTTTTTAGTGTATAATTTCTTAGGTTCAGTGTAGTCTTTATAGCTCAGGACTCCATTGCACTATTGCCATCTTGTTCTGAGGTTTTATAGACAAGGGACTTGCAACGTATAGAGAAGACAATAGGCAAATCAGAGAAAGCAGGAATCTTATTACCAAGAATAGCTCAAATGAAAAAGAAAGATAATTGCATGCCTGTACAGCTAAGCTTTAAGTTCAAGAAGTTGCCCAAAGGAAGTTTCCCCCAAAATAATACAACTTCTTTCACAGAGATGAAGAACAATGTCTTCAATTCTTCACACAGAATAAGATGTTCAACTACCTCATGCCTCTTGGACAATAAATGATGCCCTTAGACACAAAATAGCATCCATTCAAATGACAAATACCTTTGTGATGACCAGATAACATTCTTTTCCTCGATCCACTTATATGGTACAGACATTTCAATAAGAAGCCACAGGACCGGCACCCAGCCCCTCTTAGGCACCTGCTTTGAGCTAATAAGGTTTTCAATATAGAAAATATCAAATGCCACCAAGATACTCACGCCCCTTCAGTTCAACCATTTGTACTTAAAAAATAAAAGATATTTAAAAAAAATATATATAATCAATCACACGGTCAGGTCCTTATCACACATCTGGTTTTACAGCAAGTCTTCCTCTATTTCAGTCTTGACTTTTCAGCCAAACAATTCACTCTTTCCCTCAGCTACATCTATTGTAGGAACAGAACAGCTCTGGCGACTGGTGCTTTCCCAGATATCCCTGTGGGAAGACAAGGATGTGCTGAGGGAGTAGGCAGCCCACTTCCAAAAGATTAAAATTATTGATACAAGCTTATTCAAGGTGCAGTATCATCTGCTTGCTAATTATGTTGGCTTTTTTGGTAACAAGCCAATGGGAAGAACTGAGTGAAGCAATTAAATAGCTCAGTTCTAGAAAAGATTTTCTTGAAAGATTTTTTTTTATTGTTTGATGAAGAAGCAGCTGTCATACGTTAACATCTCTCTTCTGAGATCTCTCTTCTGAGAGATGTTGACCTTCCTTCCCATCAGTGAAAAAGACCCACCTGTGATCCATATTGTTCCATCAATCCACAGAAAGTTAGTAAGCACCAAGAAAAGAGATCCTCCCTTTTTTTCTACTCCTGCTGTCATTCCGCAGAGTAAGTCTTCACATACTTGGTACTGCTCTAAAGCTATATATTACTAAAACTCCAGAGGTGTAGATTTCTGGTAGAGACACAATCAGTCTTGCATAGGCAAAAGTCCAAAAGGCACTAGTTCTATTTAGTGTTCGGCCCCTGTTTGAACCATACCTTTTTTTGTGAGCCCTTCTTGTGTTCTGACGTGTCCCGAGGCATACGCCCTGGCACCACTTGAAAGACATCTTACCATAATGAGGGATCTTGCAGGAAACCCAGGTCAAATATGATATTCTAAATATAGAATGTAGAAGAAATACTTGGTAGTTACTATTGTACATGTTCCCTAACTGCACGTGCAATGTATGTTGTATGTAATTTTCCCAGAGGAAATGCCATATAATTGGTCGTTTCTTCTCAGCAAAATACCATTTAAATGCTATCATTTAAAAAGGTCAAGCCCAAACATTTTGTATATACACCCACTTCTTACACTATTGTTTTGACATGAATTAAGTTTATTTTGTACTGTTAGGTTATAGGAGGCCACACAGAAAGTTCTTTTGCTTTTAATGTCTCATTTGCAGTTCTTCCAATTCATATAGCACTAATTAGCAGATACTTGCTTTTATGGGAATAGATAGCTTTCCTTCATACCCTGGGCTGATTCATTAAGTTTCACGAGGCATTAGCAAACATTTAAGACTTTCTTTCCTAAGAACCAAATTTAAATGGTAGATCAGCAATTTAAAGACAGATGAGACTTAGAAATGTTTTACTTGCAGTGCCCCATTGAAACATTTTACAATGTGTCTGAAGGACTCAGATAAAAATTATCACAGCTCAACAAATGGCAGCATATGATGTACAGGCAGATATTATGTGGGCACTCTGACCCTCTCAGAGCAGTAAAATTGGATATGTTTATTCTAATACAGTTTATTTTCTCAGGGCTAAGAATAATAATGGTTCATCAAGCAGCTCATGTGCAAGAACTCCAGCTATTTAAAGGCCAACTTGATGTTTCAGATTAGACCCTTGAACAGGTTTGGAGCCTTGGCCATAGTACAGCGAGATAGATCTTCTGGAAACACCTCTAGAAAGTCTCCTCCAAAGGAAAACATTCTTTCAGTCTAATTTCCTCTGACTCATAGCCATGTTCCTGTTGGCGACTGTGGGCTGACCTAGCTCATCAGTGGAAAGTTGAGTCGGAAGAACATGAAGCTAAACTGTTTATTAGAAAGTCAGAAACAGGACCTTGACGACTTTACTTGGTTCATATCGAAATTCAAGCTGAGTGTAGAATATGGACTATTTTAAGCAAAGCTGACCAGAGATCACCATACATGACTGAATCTATGAGCTGCTTGGACACCTAAGTTATTACAGGTTTTCATTTTGTGAACTAATGTTAGCTGGTACTTGAGAAAGCCAGTCACATTCCAGCTTCTTTGGGAAAATTGTATATTAGTACAGCATACTCCAAAACAGACTGAAAATCATTTTAGAGCTTCATTCACGGATCTTAAACCTTCAGTGAAGCCCTGGTACACCTGTGACCTCCTATCACTTAGTTTCAGAGAGGATCATATAGAAGGAACAGTTGTATCTCAAACGTCCATGTTTGAGTGTTTCTGGCTTGTTCAACCATTTCAGTCTGTTGTAACTCAGGCTTCAACTGGAACAGTTCACCAAGCACTTGCTCCCCTCTAATCCATATTATCAAATGACAGTTTCTGTTGACAATCAGCCAAGACCACTCAGACTGACCAACAAGGCATGCACGTGTCCCTTAGCTGTGATTAGATGAGCAATTACTCGGTTTTGCCTGCTTAAGCTTGGCTAGGGAATGACAAGACTTCAAAGCCAGAGAAACTTTTACTAGGCAAAAAAAATTCAGATTTTTTCACAGTGTTCCTAATAAAAAATTAAATCAACATAGAACCAAGATCCTCAGATGATGATTAATTTGTACAGTGGTGCTGCTCCCTGCTTGACACTGAATTTAGAAGTATTCTCTACTATAAAGAACTAGATGGCCAATAAAGACATTTCAACCAGCAGAAAAACAGAACAGTGCAATATAGCTGCTTTTAAGAACAGAATTTTTGTCAGTGTTCCTTTACCATTTAAAAATGGAGTATGTTTAGACAAATTGCACTCACTATATGACCAACCCAGTAGAAACCTGCAGAGAATCAGAAGACAGCCAGAAGACTCTAAGTAGCACAGATATCATGATTGTATTCTCTGAAAATCTTCCTTAGATGATCACGTAGGTGTCCAGATTCAAGTGGTTGAGATGGAGCCAAGAAGGGGAGAAACTGAGAGGCTTAAGTCCAGCAGCCTTCACACATGTTAACCATTACTGCCCTTAGTTCTCATGTGGAGAACAGTGGGCCTTTTTTGCCTAAGCTCTGATGGCAAGATTGGGCCACCTGTGTGCTTCGCTTTCCTCCTTTCCTATAGTCACCATACGAATCAAAAGTTGCTTAATTTCTTTAATAAGGGAACAGAATAAATTCACTGAGCTAAGAACATTACTAAGCCTTAAGCTGGCCCTCTTTTAAAGGTGTCATGTAGTTCCTTGGTCACTGCCAAGAGGCCTCAAACTTGCAGGTGACTTGCATCTGTAATTTATGTTGTACACTCTGTGAATTTATCCGCAAGCTTTTGTTTGCTATGGGTAATATCAGTTACAAAGGGAGAATCTCCAAATAGTACCTTTTAAAAACAACTTCTAATAGGTCTGATGAAGATTTGCCTTACAAATAAAAGCTTTATAGTGAGCATTTACTTCGTTTACACCAGTGTTTTACTTAATTTTTAATGCCTTTTTATAGCAGTGACTAGACTTTACCTTAGATAAGGGTACCTCTGTATAGGAAATATTTTAATACTTTTACCAGTTTTTTTAATTTTCATAGAATATAAGTGTATATTGTAAGGCGAGAAATTCAACTTTGATGTAACAAGGTTATCACACAAGACCTATTTCTCCATTATAAGATTTTGTAGTCAGCCAGTCTAGTTTAATAATATGTTGGCCTTTGATGATAAATGTAAAAATGTGATAAAGGAGAATAGAACATTATCTACAGCTAATGCACATTGTAGCACAATATTCTCCATTGCTGCCTTAATCTCATAAAACAAAATCATATGTTTTTAATTTATATTCTTAAAAAACCAAAAAATCTAGAGCATCATTTGGCTGCAATTTTGTGTTGTTATATGACTTGACATTAAACCAAACGTGTTAGTGGCCAGTAGGTCTACTTCCAAAGCAAGAGATCACATTGATGTTTTCAGGAATAGGCTTTCATAGGAGTTCAAAACTTGCCACTGGTAAAAATACTCTCCAAAGGGCCCCAGTGACCAAAAGTGTCCAACAGCCATCTCATTTCCATGCCTGGTTCCATTAATTGTGCAATCTGCAGGTCCATTTGCCTTTTTTTCTGTAAGTCTTTGGTTATCTGGGGGAAATGGCATTTCAATGATTTTTTTATTTTTTTTAAAGGGAGACACCTACATGCCCATGTGTGTAACTAGAAACAACTACATTTCTTATAAATATGGATATGGATGTGTGTGATGTGTGCTGGTTAACTATACTTAAAATGCTGATAAAGATGGTGAATGTAAAGTATTTGTCCTCATTCCTCTGTCTTTCTGTGATCAGTGTAAATAAGATCTGGTTTAAGCTGTGCATTAATGTAACAGATTATTCCAATATTGTGTATAAAATTATTTAAATAAAAATCTGACAAATATGCACATAAAAAGAGTATAAAGAAAAGTCTTATGTACCAAGAATTTACTTATGACAGTCAATTAAAAGCTGAAATGAAAGTTTTGCTTGTTGTCGATGCTATTTGCAGCTGAAGCTTTACAGTGACAGCCAGCCCTTGGTTATGCAGTGACCTCCCCAGTGGTGGCACATGTACCTCCCAGGGACAGGCATTTCTGGAGCAGGACTGACTGGCAGCCTTGTGGAAGGGGCCTCTAGAAGCCAGTCTTGAGCCCACTCTAAAGACCACCAGGCAACCAAAAACAAAAGCCCCAAAGCTGGAACACCCTATGTAGCTCTCAATCTTCATGAGTTAGTCCACATGTTAGTTTTGGTGTCCAGGGGATGCAGTGAACAGATTCATTTCTCCATTTGAACTCCTATCAAGAGTGTAATTACTGCATCGCAACGAAGCTTCACAACCACACCTTGAAAGGAGATAACCAAGACCTTCTAGGAACATGAACCAAAATGAATAGCACAAAAGCTAAGAATTTTATTTTTTTTACTAAAACTTAAACCATTTTCTTATATTTCCACCATGAAACATCACAGAAAGATGAGAAGCACAATTTCTGAAGTACATTTTGTTAGGCAATCTCAATTATCTCCATGTAAATTTCATATTTGGCACATACAGAGACTAATCCATGCTGTGCTTTTTTTTCCAAACAGATCTCAATTATTAAGGTAGAGCCTTCAATTGTTTATATTCCTCCACAGCCTTCAAGCAAGCAAGAAAAACATGGTTTAAGTTATTTTCTAATACATCTGAAAAGTAATTACATTTTTCGTATTTGTCAGGTTTCAATAACCACAAATTAGTATTAAAAGAATTCAAAGTTAATTAATTTCAACATACTTCAAGGATTTCAAAGAAGTTTCTTTTAATCTTTTAATCTATTTGGCTCTTTAACGAAAGCCTGTTTACAAAATTTTCATTTTTCCCTAGTCTTCATTCTCCCATTCATCATTTTCACTGAGCTTCAGTCAATTGGGAAGTCTTTTAGACTCAGAATTAGCATGGCGTTATGAAAGCAAAATTTTCATAAAATGGAAGTATTATAGTAACCAAGTTTCCTCTTACTCCTGTCTGCTTTTGAATAACCACATCATCTCTTCTGATATTCCCCTAGTCTACTCTAAAAGCAGGAACTTAATTTGCATCCTTTTTCAACACCCAAAAGAGAAGAGGAAGACTCAGAACTGATGCCATTAGCAGTAAAGACAACAGCATCCCCGAGTCTTCAGCGTCTCAGATTCACACAAGTAAACATGAAATTTCAATTTGCCTTCTACCCTAAATTAATATTTATAACCTAAATTAATTTCAAATGTGGAAGCACAATGAAAATTATCTTTGAAAGGAAAATTGAAGGCTGGGGAAAAGTCAGAATACATCTGATCCTGTTTTCATTATAAGACAAATCAATAATGCTGACAAAGACTTAGGAGGTTACGCTCTTGTAAATGCAAAGAGAATGAAAAGAGAAAAACAGATGTGTTATGTTTAAATGTAGTAATTACAAGGAATTTTGTAAAAGTATTTTCTAAAAATTCAAAGGAAAACTAGCTTAGCCATTTTTTTAAAACTAAAAATATATTGGTGTAATTGAGAACTAGAAAGGCTCACTTGCGTAATCCACCAACGCGTAACTCCAGCAATAAATCAAAAGCAATTCCTAGAGAACAGAAAAGTGCTCTGCTTCCTCCACTGCAAAACCAGGGATAATACCTCCACAAAGTTTTCCAAGATCTTGGACAGACCAGAGCAATGGCACTCAAGACCCAAATATTACTTCACTCATACAGTTATTAAAACTTATTAAAGCACCACCCCCTCACC
>JAOXNG010000052.1:26527625-26542651 GCA_028566535.1 Scolopax minor | reverse complement strand
CCTTGGTGTTTTTTTTTTTTTTTTTTTTGCATTGGAGGCACAATGCTTTCTTATTAGGCACAGCTACTGTGGCTGTAGGTAGGACAACAATACCCAGGGGTATGGGGCTTCCAGCTTTGAAGCATTGTGAGAGATGCAAGGGTATTTATCTGTTTTTCCAGCAAAACAGTCAACTTCATTATAATTTTCCATGCAGTGCATAGGGATAAGACATCATTGAACGTATGGACTGCAGGGGATTTTCGGCTGTTGGTGCACAATTACTTTGCCTGAGGTAAAGTTGAGAAGGAACGTGAATGCTTGAAAATGTATTTTTTTATTTTATTTTTTTTTTTTATTTTTAGTAGTGGACTTATAAGAATATACTGAACTGATCTCTGAAAGTGAGAGGCATAGATTTTCTGAGTGGCTTAGTCTTCCTCTGCAAAAGGGCCTTTTTTGATATGGAAGGTTTCCCTTTGAAGGCCAGGAGTCCCGCAGTGCCCCCACATCTTGATGCGTTCCTGTCCCCCTCCTGTGCTGTGCAGCAGCTGCCTTCCCATCCGGTTAGATGGGGACCAGGTGATCTGGAGGGAAAACCAAAGCCTTACCTTACAGGAGCTGGGAGAAGAGCTCCATGACCTGATAAACCAGCCTTAAAAAAAACAAACAAAACCAAACCCAACCACAACAAAAACATTTAAAAATTATACTTTCTGCAGCTGAAACTTGCACAGGGAAGCACTGCTAGAGAAAGTAACACTCCCATTGTGATCTGCTTAAACTAGAAGTTGGTCAGGAAAATGAAGATGGAAATTTACTAGGCTGAAGTCTACTTGACATCTACTCTTCTTCAGAAGCAACTTGGTCTAAGTACCTCCATACGTAGTGGTTTCTGAGCTGATTCTGGTAATTTGTTTCTGAATTGGGAATGGTAACTTGGTACAATTTTTTTTTTCTTTTTTGTATGTAAAGACTACAGAACTATAGCATTTTGCCTGATTTTGAACTCTCAATGGGACTTTAAAATGAGAAGAAAAATCCAGCACAGATAAATTTCTAGGGTGGCTGTTTAAAAAGGGAGGAAGGATTTTTTCACTAGTGTTGTGTTGCTGCTGCAGCTAAGCCAATGGTTTTAATTGGAAATAAAAAACTAAAAACCTCTTCCTTGCCACAGATGCTGGGTGTGTGGGTTGGGTGGGTGCACACTGTGAAGGCACCACTGATGCCTGCCTTCCCAAGAGACGTGGTGGCCCTTGGCAAAGGTGCCTGGGAGCAGTGCTGCTCCTGTACCGAGAGGGGTTTCATGGTCCTGCTTCTCCTCCTAGAAGACACCTGTGCAGAACTTGAGGTCTTTGTGCACTTCTGTGGCCTTTGGGCTGCGGTTCCTGTTGAAGGTCCCACGTGTGGCAGCGCTCTCAGTGACAAAAACTGACGCTGTGCAAATGCCACAAGGAAGGGCAAGTTCTTCCTTATAGGATGACCTTAGGACTTGAGGGAATTTCCCCAGCCAGTTGACAGACAAATCCTTTGAGAAAGGGATAGTGGAGGCACAAGGTGTCTTGCACATCTGATTTGTTCCACTTGGAAATGTTGCTTACTTTCTGCTCCTGTTGAATTTTTGCCTAAATTTGCCTAATACCTAATTTTGGTGCGTCAAAGAGTAAGGGACTGATCACAGCCATGCAGTTAAACTTGTGGGTGTTTGTGTGTGGTAATAAAGTTCAAAGGTGCCCGTGCAATTATGTTTTCAGCCTCCTTGCTAATTTTCTGCTGATTGAGGGGAGGAATGAAAGATCCCTTTGTGCCCTGACAAGTGTCTTCCCTTCCAGCAGGGCAGGCTCCGATGCCTGGCCACCTTCGCCGTTCCCAGCCAGACGCCTACGCTATTTTCTTAACAGTTCCTCCACTTGTGTTTCCAGACACACCACATCAGACATCCGGGGTATGTAGAACCGATCTGCTCTATCTGCTCATGCTATTGTCACATGGGGCAATTATTTAAATCAAGCAAGAGGACATCTTTCATCAACAGGGTGAGAGAAAATAATAGCAGGAGCGCTCCTTTGTTTAATGCAGGTCTGTGGTCTCAGCGCTGAGATTTCAGCTGCTGGCGAGACACTTCATCATCTGGGAAGACCTGCTGGGAGCCACAGATTAATCATGTCACGATATCTTGATGCAGCCTGAGCAGTCTTTGCTCTGCAGCGTTCACCTCGTGGCGAAAAAGATACTGCTCCGTGCTGATGGAGGGGGATGAGCAGCAGCCTCCTGCTTGCCTCCATTTTCTGGCAGCAGTGACCTTACGAAGGCGATGATTTTTGCATTCCCTTTTGCTTTTCTCACTGCCTTACGTATTGGTTTGCATTTTAGTCATGTTTTAGGATATCGGGCCAATGAAAAATGCATTTTTTTTTTTTTTTTTCACATCGGTATGACTTTCTTGACCTTCTCTCTATAGTGCTCTTGTCAGATAAGTGTACAGCGAAGAGTCACTTTTTCCTTTTAAACTGAGAAGAAGCCGTCATTCCTTTAGTAATTTGCCTTTGGCCAACTCTTTGAAATCTTTGAAGTGATATGGAAATGTCCCTGAGTTTGTGTGCTTGGATGAAGGCCAACAAAAAGTTTTCTTGTGTGGGCTCTTTGTTTGTTTTCCTCAAAAACTGTGTGTTGATTCAGGCCAGTTGCTACTGATACAGTCTTTTGGACAGTGCTTCTAGCTAATTAAAAATAGCCACTAATTGAGAGGTGAATGTTGTGGTCCTGAGTTTTCCTGCATGTTAGCTCAGGTAAGAGTTTTCCTGGAACAGCAGACTGAATCTGCTTGAATGCTTCGTTCAATTTGGAGACGCATTTGAAAAGAAATCTAGTGGTGACTCATACTCTTGCTAAGATATGCGGGAAATAGAAGCTTCTTTAAGAAGTGCAGCATCCTGTCACTTTATTTTACCTACAAGTACTAACTTACAGGTTACCTGTGACTCCCACGGGGTCAGCAGAAGGACTGAGTTGCAGTTGAGGAGCTCTTGTGCCTTGTATCTGCCGAGCTCCTCTCGCTCCCTCTCCTGACCCTTGCCTTTTGGTGTCTTCTCTCTTTAGAAAGCTCTGTCTCTGCCACTGGTTGAAAACAATGTTTGAAGGCTCCCATGGGAAGCTGAGTATGTACAGTGACTCCACCAACATCTTGATGTGCCAAAGCCTGTGAATTTTGGAGACGCTTTAGAAGTTGTCCCTGTTCCAGAAATAACGCCTGTTACAGGCTGGATAGGAAAGGAACAAAGATTTATTTGTAAAGGAACACTTGATTTATTGCTTCTTGCAGAAATAGTGGATGATGCTTGGGTTCTACTTTGTGTATCTTCATACTGACAAATGCTTAGCTTTTCCTTCTAACTAGCCTTCCCTACATATTGATTTACACATAAGATTATTCTTGTATTTTCTCAGTGTCTTTCTCTCAGTGGATTATTCAGAAAACTTCCTCTGCCCAGCATTTCTGACATCCTTATTAGGCTGGAAACATGGCATCTTCAGGAAAATAAGAATAATATATAACCAAGGTTATTTTATTCAAAGGAAAATCTGACCCTTCTAATAATGCAAGTGACAAGCAAAATCCAGAAGGCCCAAAAAGCCATTCTACCATCACCTCAAAAGTTTCATTTGGTTTGATTCAGAGCAGTTTAGGTCCTCTTATTTTAGTAAGGTATGCACTGGCATCCAAGCCAAGAGCTCGGTCAAGTAGCAAAGGTTCCACTTCAGTCTACTTAATAACTATTAAAGCAATAGGTACATTTCAACCAATGCAGATATAGCAGAGAATCCTGCAGGACTCTAGATAAAGTGATTACAAAAAGATAATGGGACTTCCAAACAAATTTTATTTACTACCAGGCAGGTCTCAGCTTTGTTGTCTGTTCACTCAACTGATAAATCCCATTTACACCCCCGTGGTAGGATGCTGGTCTCTCATACAGGTGAGGAAACAACAGACAAACAATGAAAGGTGAGTGGGAAGTAAACTAATGGCTGTTACCCACCTTATCACACTTTTTTTCTCATAACAGTCAAGTCTGGAAAACAAGGGAGAATCAAAGGCTGGATTTCTAAGTCATCACCCTTTTCTTTTCTATCCATCTATTGACTACCAGGGCAAATACTGTTAAGACAAATACCAGGCAACTGTCAGCATACCTTGCAGAAGACGGCTGTGACAGGACATCAGCAAGCAAGAAAGCTTTTCAGAATTTCCCTCCACCCCCAACAGCTTCAAGTCTTCACAACTAAATATGCATTTTAAATATCAGTTTCTCATATTTTGCTGCTACCAGGATAAGTGGTCACAGCACCAGGCACACAAACACATGATTTAGTTCTGAACTGAACTTTTAATGCTATATCCGTAAAGACAGACAAAATCTAATCAAGTGATGTCACATGATTTGCAAAGACATATGACATTTAGAAATGGCCAACAATCCATATCCTTCAAATCTTTTCTAACATGTTTTTAATGAAGAATGTCTTATTTGTTCTTACATCCTATTTAATTTTTTATATGGAAATATGCACCTTTGCCACCAAGGGAATATGATGGCTATAAAAATGCACATAAAACTGAGAAAAAACCTTGCTACTTCAGGCAAATTTGAATAATACAAAAAAGAAACCAGACAGAAGTGTGTTCTGAAACACTAGCTATTTTTCAACATTCAGTCCCCTCACACTGAAACTTTCCTCAATCTTGCAAGTCTTTATAAGCAGAAGCTGCTGTGTATCATATAGCAACTAGAGCTGTAACTGGCAGATTCACCTTCTGGGAAAAGGAAAAAGAAGAAGAGTAATTTATACTGTCATCTGTTAAATTTAGGCTGTAAATAGTTCAGCTGGAGAAAGCCATTCTAGGACAATTTAAAACATGGTAAGATTTGTGACTAGTTCTCCAAACCCTTTCCTTCCCTCTCATGCTCACCAAAACCAAGGGAGGCTATAGATATATGTTGAAGATCAATAGATAAGGCTCTGAGAAAATATACCTTTAATTTTCAGAGACCTATTCTTAAAGGGGCCACTTCAACTCTCTAAAAACATGAGTTTTTAGATAATCTTAGAGCCTCAAAAGGAAACAGAAGGAAGCAGAGAAAATGAAGCAGAGTAAACTATTGATGGAGTGTCACCTGCAGAAAGAATTCATTGTATACCAAGAGGGCCTTCCAAAGAAAAAACTGCTTCTTCCTTGCTTTCTAGTCAAAGGTGGACATTCAAAGCTTCAGACTTTGGCCCTGAAGGGTTTGGTCTGGATCAGGATTTCTGAAAACAGAAGAATCTGTTACAGCTGCTGTTTTCACTTCTTTCTGCCTGGAGGAACAGGCTCCAGTTTCTCCCAGTCGTTAGTAGGTCATGTAGGAGTTAATGTCATCAAGAACCTTGATTCAGGTTTCTTTTGCTCTCCTTCTAGATTTTAGAACCAAGGACAAAAAAGTAAACTTGCCTGTGTGACCCACTCTAGCAGTAACAATAATCTTCCAATATTAACTCCTTACTGAAAACTGTATCATATCTAAGGGATTGCCATAAAAGGGCATCTTTTTAGCCCCTATGCATTACTGAGAAGTCATTGCTCTATTTGCAGGATCCTGCAGAAAGATAATAGCTCATTAAAAGCAAGAAAGCTGGAGAACAACCTTATCTACCAATTCCAAAAGTCATCATGGGGCATATGAGGTCAGCTTATACCCTTATGTCATGTGTCTCACAGCATTAATCTTCCCATGACACAAAGAGACTAAAGCTGCTGGGAAAACCTGCAGGCACCACAGCGTCTCCAGCAGCGTTTCAAGGCCACTGACACAGCACAATTAATCAGTGTGTGCAAAACTGTGTTCCACAGAACTTATTCATCTCCATCTGTATCTGTTCCCCTAATAGCTGAAGGGCACTCACTTCTACAGTGAGTAGTGGCGCAGCTGCATTGGCTTCCAATTTGGAAAGATGAGGGATAGTAGTATCAAGGGAGAAACAGTATAAGCAGAGCTTCAGTTAGAGCTTTTTCTTTGAGAAATGGACCTTCCTCCCATGACATTCTACACACAGACCCTGCCCCTCGCTCACACACGAGTGTCTCCACCAGCTCCTCTCCTCCCCATGGTCTGGGCAGAAGGCACCCTGAAAGCTGCTTTTTCCTTTAAGAAAGGGACAGAATAATTAGGTTTGCCAGAAAGATGCAAAAAGTTACAAGCTTTCACTTCAGGGATCTGATGGCCCCTTATGTACAATTTCAGATAGAACTAGAACTATGACATAGCACCAGAATGTTGGTATATCTACAGGTTTTTAAGATAATTTCAGAGGCAGAAGCCACAGTGCTTATTGTTGTGTGGAAGGTACAAACCCAGCTCCCCTCCTCCTCCAAAGGAATCAGAGGGCAGATATCAAGATTTGTTTCTGATCCTTTCCACTGCTTCCACTCAGGGAGAGGTGGCTCACCCCTGGTGTGTATTACACCCTGCACTTCCAGATGGCCAAATCAGAGCCATCTGCCATTGTCATCTATTGCTCACATAGATCATCCCAACAGTCTCTTCTGAAGAAGCCAGGACACTGTTGTCTCACTTCAGTTCTCATCTCATTTTGCTCAACTCGTTCAAAATCTGTGTACAAATACCAACTATCTGCCTGCTGCTACACACATTTTGTTTGCCCATTCAGTTCTCCCCTTTACCTTTTTCTTCTCATCTGCTATATTCTACTACATACAGACCCTTCTGTTTTGCCAATCACTATAGCACACTTGAATACTCCAGGACTTTGTATCATAACTCACATAGACTCATCGTGCATCCCCTCAGTCCCTAGAAAACAATTCCAGCAAGAGACTACTTTCCCAATGAGGCCACTAAACAGGACCTATAGAACATACCTAGTTTTGATCCCAGTTAAGTCAATGGCAAGCTTCATATCAGTGAACACAGGATTTTGGTCAAAGGAAAACATTTGATACTGAACTTTATATAGCAGGGCGTCTCTAATTTTTTTATATAGTTAGATTTGGGACCAACTACATGCCCATTTGTAATAGCACAGTTTCCTGTCCCAATAATAGCAAAGAAACTATGTCAAGCCAAAGGATTTTACATTCTTATCTTGTAACTTCACAGGCAAAACCAAGAAGTTATCAAAACATGACTATCAATCTACGCATCAAAGTTTGGTAAATGCTACTTTAAAACTATCATCACAGCTGAGTCAGAGATAATAGCCTTTCATGTGTAAGCCCATAAAAGATTATATAAGCACTATGTCCATAAATGTGCACTTATATCTTATTAATGCCAATTGAAATTATACTCTGTTCTTTGAGTACAGAACAGATTTTTAAATCTTTTTTTTTGAATCAAAATTACAAATCATGGATTTAATAAATTCACTAAAAACCATGTTGGTGCATTTACTTCAGCAGAATAGGAAAGGCAGAAATAAAATACCAAAGCGGGTAAGGTCTTTTATAACAGCCCTCTATGTCAGGATAAGACCTCAGTAAAGCAAGCCAAACTCTTTCTTGCCCTTCTCACATACAATCCTGACAGACATGAATGCATTTCTATTAAACATTTTGCCATAGACTACATATTTGGGTTCAGTAGATGGTTTGGCCCTGAGGATTAAAAAGTAAAGAAAAAAAGACCTCAAAACAAATGGGTGGATTTGCTCAGACTAACCCAGTCTTCAGGAGTACATTTCTTTCCTTTTCCTCAGCAGCTCCTTTATGCAGGAGCAACAGAAGAGAAGACACTTTCTCCCATTGTGCTGAATAAATTTAGATTTTCTTGAATCAAGGGACTGATTAGACATTTTGGGTCACAAGTGCTGCTGTTGAGTCTGAATAAGAAAACAGCCAGCCAGCTGCTGCCCTTTATTGTTTCCTTCTGTTTGCTATGATCATTTAAGTGGTAAAATAGAACCTTGTGTTTGGTTCTCACCAAGGTGTATCATTCACACACCTTTAGTTCAAGTTGCTTATGCGATATTTAAGATACGCAATGAGCTAATATCCCAGACAATACAAAACATTAAATCTCTAGGAATTAGAGATGGCTTATATATCCCTTTTATTAAATAGAATTCACTTCAAAGGAAAAAGGATCTCAACTGAAATTTCATGGGCAACTTCCTTCAAAAGTATGAAATATTGCAAGATTCAATATAAACCCATCAGTTGAGCACAGTTAAAGAATCTGAGACACATCTCTGCAGGTGCAGAAGCCAGAAGATCCCCATCATACATTCTACTTAAATGAATCAAAACAGTTATTTTGGGAGCGAGGCAGTCAGGATTCCCAAAGCCTTAGCAGGCTCTGAAAAAACCTCTAATCTATAGATAAAATCTCCAGGCAACATTAAAAACCACATTTAAGAAAAAAAGACGAAACACTTAAACATAGTGGATTAGAAGTTATAAAAGGCATGTCATGGCTTTTTTAGACTCTTTCTACACCAATGAACTTTAACCAAATAGGTATTTTTAAAAAAACACTCAGAGTTGTCAGTTTTTGGTAAATTTTTGGTTTAAAAACCTGGCAGGCAATCACTGTGGTATAGGGTCAAGGTACTTTTATAAATAGCAGTAATAGCTTGTGCTGGCTTTTTTTATGAAGAAAGCCAAGAATAGCAACAGGCAAAATACACTATTCACTCCCAGGAATTCCTCATTCTACAGAAAAAGCCGCAAAGTTTTGTGTAGAACAAGTAGACTTTGGCAAGCTGTGATGTGCAGTTTTCTTCCGCCGAAAGTCATTCGCTTGCACTTTGATTCACTTCCCCACATGAAACTGAGGTTGGGGATTCCTTTTACAGTGCACATGGTGTAGATATGAAACTTTGTGGAATGGATCCTCAGACCAGACCTTTCACTTTGTTGGGCTAAAACAGGTACTCAGGTGCCCATAAGATATAAAGATACTACAGAAGTTGTATTAGAAGTGTATCTGAAACAAGGATATGCACTGGAAGTGAGAACAGCACTGAATTAATTCTTAGTTTAACTATGTCAGTTTTCCCAATATCTGCCTGACAGAAGTGTTAGTTCAGTGTTATTTACATTAATATTATAATAACAAAAACTTTTGATGTAGGCCCTTCATTTTTGGTCATAAAACACTGAGTAACTGAGTATAGATAAAGTTCTCAATAGGGAAACCACAGTTGTCAGCTTCTAAAATCGTTTGAGGGGCTTCTATAGTCTCTACAAACATAAAAACTAATTTCTTCCTAACACTAACTTCAATATAAAAAAAAAAATAAAATCATTAACACTTCTTAAACCTTTATTAATATTAAGGCAGAGAGAGGGAAGGGACACACAAAAGCCAGCCAACCGGCCAAATTTAAGGAGATCTCCCAAGCTCCAGCCCACTATTTTTGACCATTAAAGAAAGGTTTTAATATACATTACATTTTCAAAAAGAAAAAAAATACCTCTTGCTGAGTCTTTCATCCTGCCCAGAGCAAAATGCAAATGCAAGCAGTAGGAAATGAGTGCCCATCTTTATACAGGTGACCTTATGTCACTGACTGGAACCATCAAAATTAAGAGTTCTCTTTTCCCCATCTCTGTAGTCCCAAAAGGGTATGCCACCTTTCAAAAGATGACCAGAGTGTAAATAATTTTGTAAAATAATTTAAGTCAGGCATTTAAAACAAATAAAATCTCTAATGGTCACTACTAAAATGTCAGAATTCTGTGGTAAATACTGAAACTATTGACATTTCAAATGTTAACTGTTTTATATTCCCAACACTATAGTAGAAGCCCTTTAAAATTCAAAAAGCACTGTCCATGTTTTTAAAACTTTGTATTTGTGGAATTCTTTTTTATTTTCATCAGGATTTTCATCAGGATTCCAATGCTGGGAACTGTTCCTCATGAGTAGCTTGCTTTGCCTATGTTCCATGGAATAGAAGGAAGTCCCTAGGCCTCCAAGGAGAAGAGTGCTCAAACTACTCATAATGTTAAGCAAAAAATCACAAATTTTGTCTATTTTTAAAACAAGAACAACAAAACCAAACCAAACACACACAAAAAACTTCATAGTTTTCTGAGAGTTCAGAAATGCTGTTACCACAAATCTGCAGTCTCACAAAACTCAGATGACTGCAGTAAAGCTCTCTCCTCCCTGCTCTCAGCCAAGGGCCCTTATGGTTCCTGCTCACAACAGAATAGAACAAGGCATGTCTTTGGCAATCGGAGACAATGGAGCTAAATGCTTACAAGCAGCCCTTGAAAGAAGTGCTTCCTACACAAATGAAAATAAATCTTCCAGGAGTAAGGAGGTGAAGCCAAACACATCTTGGGCAAACACTGCTAAACAGAGGCACCCGAGATTTTTTCCTGTTTACATGAATCCTCAGAACCAGGTTCATTTCTTAGTTTCCCTTGTTTCTGCACTGTTACAAACAGCTACAGTGAATTTTATTTCCAGGGGTGACTAACATCACTAGATGAGCAGCTTCAAGACCATCCTCAGATGCACACCTTGGTGTGTGTTTAAGCTATAGGTAAATGCTATGGACTGCATTCCCTCTTCCCAGTGCCTCTTCCAAACTCCTTCCACCACCTTCATTGTTCTCACAACTCTCCCATTGCCTCAACCTTTACCTTCATTTCTGTAATGCTTAATTCAAATCTCTAGACCCTAATTAATATTTGCTTCAGCCTATAAAATTGACATTTCAGTAGCCTTTAAACTCAGATTGTAGCAAAACTAGGCAGGTGAATAATGGAGAAAACATCACTGTTTCAAACAAACAAGGAACAGATTATGCTGTAGATGCAAATGTATAAGGATCTCCTGATAACAATGGATAAAAATATTAAAAATGCACATGCTACATTTGCTTGCTTTAATTCCAAGGAGCTACATACTTGGGCATCAAAAACTAGATAAACATACAAACTTACTTCCCTCAATACAAAAGAAATATAATTGTTTCTGCATGACATTGAGTTATTCAAAAAGGGATTCCAACTTTCTTCCCTATATCCACCCATGTCGACTCTCATGCAAAGAAAGTAGAGATGAAAAAATAACAGTAGTTTTAGTATACTACTTTTCCACTGCTCAAATGCCATACTTCTAAGCCCACATTTAGACTAAAAATTAAACACATTTTTTTATCATTTCAGGGTCAACTTACTCAAGCAACTGCTAAAATATTGAGCAGACATATTGGATTTTGAAGGTTGGATCTTGTTTTTTGTACTCTACACATTTTTCAATGTCCCTTCTTTCTATTTGTAAAGTACATTCAGAGTTGGATTAGACATTGTTCTCAGGATCAGTCTTTCTGGCCTTCCTTCCCTGAGCTTCACCCACATCTTCTTTCATGACTGATACAAGTTTAGGGCAAGAACTGATCCCATTTTTGTACGGAAGCAAATGGAGGCCTCTTATTTAGTAAAATAAAATGGCACTTCTCTCCTGCTTCTAGTTGTAAAGCAGAAGCAAAAATCCCTTTCTGCTAACATCAAAGTGTGTGAATTCAATAAAGACTCTGGAATGAACAGGGCTGGTAAAGAAGCTTGTTACCTCAAAATCCTTGTTTGCATCTTCATTGTTAAGTACCTTAGAATACATTAGAAAGTGTGTCACTGATTGTAGTTGGTCACTGCTAAAAAAATCTGGATAATATCATTTCCTACTGACTGTATTTCCTTTGCTTTTAGGTCTGATCTCTATAATCTTCAAAGCGTGGACCTTTATATTCTAAAATTATTTAAACAGCTTAAAGGTTAGTGGTTGGCATTTCTTAAGAACTCTGGTCCTGCAACAGGGGAAACTTTGTAGTGGCTTCTTTACAGTTGAATCAGTGCTTTTGCATGGAGGATGTTTTATAAGAATATAAGTATCTCTATGGAGCTGACCATGGAGTGCTCCACTCCTGTACACCACCACCTAGCTTTTACCTACAGGAGCAGGGCAATAGACTGTTTGCTGCTTTTCAAACCCAAGCTGCTGACTAGCTGCAGGAAACTGTGGATTTATTGGTTCATTGCCACTTCAAGGCCTTCCCAAAAGCAGAACTTAATCCCATCCTTGATTTCTGAGGCCCAGAGAGCAGAGTCCACGCTACCATAAATGACTATTGTGTCTGAGTACAAAAGGGATGAGCACGTAGAGATGGCCGTGAATGAAAACCTCTGAGTTTAGCAGTCCACTGTATATTTCATGTACACCATCACAAATACAGCATGTAATTCTTAGTTTTTTTGTGGGGCACATGTCCATTTCCAGCCATTTGCAAATAACGCTGCATTGTATTCAAACTGTGGGAGGCCATGAGTTATGCTTCAAATGTAATATCTTTTGGAGCTGAGGTATCTATACCTGGGGAGAAAAACTATTCTTTTTGTGGTGCCCTGAAACAGACCTGTTCAAAAGACGATGGAATCATAGAGTAAGTTGGGTTGGAAGGGACCTTGAAAGGTCATCTAGTTGGAAGGGACCTTTAAAGGTCATCTAGTCCAATCCTGTGATGAGCAGGGACGTCTTCAATTAGACCAGGCTGCTCAGAGCCCCATCCAGCCTGATCTCTGATGCTGATGGGGCATCTCCGGGCAACTGGTAAAGACTCCTTTGGGTAAATGCCAAGGCACTTAACACTTTCCACCTGCAATGAGCAGCAAGGGTTCATTCCCAAACAGCTTTCTCTAGGAAGGTAACATGAGTATTTATATTAGGAAGGTAACAGGAGTTAAGATATTATTTATCTTTTGAAAAGTCTCTAAGAAAATACCCTTGAACCTCTTTGAAGGTAACTTGTTCCCATTACAGAGAAATGTACAGATAGTTGCAGCGTTCTGTCACTATTTTGCATATTCCCTTTGACAAAAATTGAAGTACTGCTTAACTAGCAGAATCTCAGTAACAACTCTTGCTTTAAGTCAAGCAAGGGCACAGTAATGTGCGCTTTTGTTATTCAGGGGGCTTTATTACCTGTTTGCAACAGAATCAGCCATCTAAATTGCCAGTTATAATGAAATGCTACCCATTCAAATTAAGTAGAACACAAATCTCAAATGGATACCAAACACGCACAGTCTTGACCACCTTTGGTACTGGGTATGACAAGGTTTGAAGTGAGTGAAAGGGTATATTCTCAAGCTTACAGTGCTGGGCTGGCACCAGAGTTAGAAAGCACTTTCAGATATTGTGACACCATCTCCCTCTGTGACCTTGAAATGACTCTAGAAGGTGAGACTTCCAGTAGGATAGCTTCCACATAGGAGCTTCCATTGCAGGAGGGTAGATTTTCACAAAAGCTTAAACATGATTAGCTGACTCTAAATCTTTGGTTGTTGATCTGCACTCATAAAACTAAATTTCACCTCCCTGCCATGTCCAGAGTGGCAAAATGCTTCATACTATAAACTTCAGAAGCTCTCATTACGTGCTTGTAGCTTTGCATAGCACAATGGAACTAAGATTTATTAGGGCCTCTAACCATAATACACAGAAAACTAAATAAGGTTTGAAATAAACTCCCTTTCCTCTCTTCAAGTGGCTCTTTTACTTCACTTGCTGACAATACAACCCCAGGAGAGAGGTAGCAGACAAAGGAGAACAAACACACAAAAATATTTGCCTTACTCTTTCAAAGCAGTAACCAGTGTCCCACTGTTTTCATAATCTTTGCTATGTCAAAGGCCACTTATGTTTAACTAATTAAAAATAAAGCCAAGAAAGAACAAACCAGCAGGGTAAAAGAAAATGAGAAAAATAAAATATATTTGGGAAGTACAAACAAAATGGAGTAAATGTGAAAAAGGAAAGGGCTAACATGATTCAACAGTACAGCTCCCAGATGGTCTAAAGAGACATTTTTTTTTATATGAACATATGAATGAAATCGCATTAAACAAATACTACCCTTGACATTTTTCACTCATCATTTTACACCTTTTCCTGGAATTTTCCATAGCAGCTACACTTCAGTCTGCAGCCAAAGTCTTTCAGCAATTTGAAAAAAAATGGAATTTTTTGAGTAGCAAATGTACTCCTGTTGAGAGTAAATAATTGCCTGATCTATTGTTTTATAGAAATGTCATTTCTATGTAAATGTCATTTCTACGTAACTTCAAACAAACATTTGAAACAAACTCCAGAAAAGAATTCAAAGTTTGGGAGATGTTTAAAGAAACACCAACTCCTTAGCTGGGTCATGATCAATATCAGATAATCTATTACTGCCAACAAAACTATCAGTACCACTTCAGGAACAAGAGCAGCAGAAGTGAGAGAATCATTCAATCCAATAGAAAACAAACCGCCTTCCAGCTGAAATGTTAACAGAGTGGCCAAAGCAGTTAAGTAGTGGAACAGGCCAATGCATAGTAGCCTGAAATGGTAAAATACAAAAAAAAGCTAAGACTATTTGGAAAACCTCACTGTAACAGAACATAACAGCATTCCTCCTAATTCAAGATACCCCAGCAGTGTGACTGATGGCAAAAATCACAGTAGACATCATTTAGGCAGTTATGGGATTTGTTTTTTCCCACTAATCTCTATCATCTACTATCTTCTTTTTGCTGCAAGAGGATTTGTAATTTCTTGTATCCATCTAATTTCCATGTGGCTGAGCATACTGCAATTCAGAGGAACACTTACCTCTAAATCAAACAAGCTTCTACACCTTACTGCACTGAGTTCCACAGATTGGGAGTTAAAATATTTGGGTTTTTTGGATAGAGAACACAAGTAACACCCTTTTGAGGCTTGTAACTGTGCCTTCTTACTATAGTTTCACTCATAATAAGGATAACCTTATTCAGTGCCTTAGAGCAAATGAAAAAACTATCCTGTAAGCATCTCCGTCAGCACACAGTGGGGAATCTAGGCCCTATTCCAGGATTTGTTATTTCTGTAAAGCAGGATTGCAAGTCATTGTTTCACGCATCCTCCACATATTGCAGCCCTCTAAAATTTTCATTTTTATTCAAGTCTAACAACTTTAGTGGTCTAGCTTCAAGGGTGTTCCTAGAAAAATAT
>JAOXNG010000052.1:26189621-26204490 GCA_028566535.1 Scolopax minor | reverse complement strand
CCCAAAAAAAAAAAAAAAAAAAAAAAAAACACCTCTTGCTCAAGCAGCAAAAAAAAAAATTAGTGTGTCACCCTAGGCAGCTGTCACAACATAGTAGTAATGACATATTGGTAGAATATAAGTTTTATCCAGGTCTCCCTAACAAAAATGAGAGCAAAGATTGGTCACTGTGACTGAGATTTTTTTATTCCTTACAGGATTTAGTCTCATTCTCTTTGACTAAGGAGAAAAAAGAAAAAAAAAAATCATCTCACCTTGTTGTTTCATATAGTATGGAGATTAGAAAAGTCAAGAATCTCATATCAGGGGGTAAATGGCAAGTTTATGAGTGTGGATATTCTTGCCCTTGCCCCAACCCCTTCTACAGAAAAGGGTTCTTGTGTCACATAGGTCAAAACAGTAACTGCATTAAGAGGTTACGCAAAGACCAGATCAAATCTCATAATGGTTCCCTTTGACACTATTGACCTAGAAACATTCTGTGTCAGGCAGAAAAATGCAATGTGTGATGATTTTCATCAGCCCAAGTTGCTGGAGCCAAAATAATATGCTTTTACCAGTTTAAGAACTGGTGAAGGACAGGGAAAAAGTGAAATATATTACCTCAGGAAAACAAATATTTCACTTCATTTCAACAGAAGTCAGACACATCCTGGTAACTCTTAGTTTCCAACAAAGCAGTTGTAGGAAAAGCTGTTTTAATGCATCCTGATTTGGATTTAACGTTAGAAATTCTGTACAGGGAGACCAGAATTCAAAGACAATGCTGCAGCTTTTCAAGAAGCACTACACCAACACTGTTGATATTTTTAGAATTTTTGTGATATCAGTCAACCTTTAAGTAGAAGGGAAATATCCAATGATTTTTATTTTACAACGTAAGGGATGTCAAAAAAACAAAACTGTCAGTAAAAAAGGCAAAATCAACACTGGGCAGTTCTCCATGGCAATCAGGAAGCACATATTGCCCTTTTAGAACTTCACTTTAATAAAATAACTTTCATGGTGACCTACAACATATTTGCATGCAAGTTTTAGAAGAAACATTTTAACTGTTAAGGTTTGAATCTCACAGCCAGTAGCTACAACCTGTTGGACTTCTGCTGCTGTGCTCCTGAAGAGTTCAATGTAGCGCTTTCCAAGTATTTCTTTGTGCTTTTTAAGTGCATTCTGTGCATATTCTTCACAGGAAAACAACACAAATGCATCTCCTGTAGGCCTGCCATCTGGGTACTTGACAAAGAGAAGTCCCTCTTTCCCTCCTGTGACTGGGCACTCTGGCCCCAGGAACCCCAAGACATCCTCTTGAGTAGCAGTGAAAGGAAGGCCTCTCATCCGGATGATAACTTGATTCTCCTTAGATAAGAACTGGGCCACTTCATTGGAGGTGCCTGGTAGGAGGAGAACAACATATGGTCAGGTCAGCCAACAACATATGGCTGTGCTGAGGAGCCAATTCCATAGGATGCAAGAGCAGCAAAACACGAAGGGGCAATACAGGAGGGTAAGCAGCTAGCAACAAATCCACACATCTGAGACACATCTAAGACAGGTTACTCCCAGTAACCTATTTTGAAGTGAAATTCCCTTGCCCTGAAAGTATTTCATGTTGTTATGACATTGGAACAAAGATGAGATTAGTGTGAATTTATAGAAGGTACACAGACACTGCCACGTAAGGGCTCCTCGTCCTCCCAAACAGCAAGACCTGTCTGTGAACACCACAGCCCAAATGCTTACAGCTCAAATTCAACCACGTGAAAACAGAACTTGACAGGGTCAAGTATTCTTGGAAGGCAAAACAGGAAAAGTTACTTCATTATCTGTTTGTGTCCTCAGTCAACGTCAGGGGGGAAATAAAAAAAAAAAGAAAAAAAAAATCATAAGTAGAACAATACTCTTCTGAATTTAAATAATTACACTGAACTCCAGCATCACTTACCTCCTGCAATTTTTAAGAATTCTTCCCCAGTTGCTTTGTAAACCTTAAAAAGAAAAAAAAAAAAAAGACCACGCATGAAAATTCACAACATTCAGCTCTAAAACACACTCACCCTTCCACGTGTGACAGAATTGCATTTTGGTACTTTGAGCAAAACAGAAGTGCAGTTTGTTCTCATTTACAACCGCAGTCTAAAATATTCTGGTTGGTCTCCAAAGATTTGTTTGAAGTCACTACTTTTTACCTCAATGTATCTGCTACCCATGTGATGTTTGTGTCTTTCCAGTGCGAGATCTCTCTGTTCGGAATTGACAAACCGAACTAATGCCTCCCCATTCCTTCTTCCTTGAGCATTCAGACAAAGAGCTACACCACCTCTGGAAGACAGAGCCAACAAAAAGAAACTTCATTTGACTTTTTAATACATTTAACAATTGCATAAGAATAGTAGAGAAATCAGACTTTGTAACACAGAGTTTACAGACTGAAAAAGAAATTGCTACTATCCATAATTAAGTTTTCCTTTTTAACATAACACAATAATACTGCAGAATCCACTCCAGTGAGATCTTAGATCTCATGCTGTTCACCACTTTCTTAACTTCCATGCAGATGTAAATTTCCAAGCCCTTCCTATCAGAAATGCAGATTTGAATTCTCATACCTCTAAGTAAAAACACCGCTGAAAATTTGGAATATATATTAAGTGGCAGGTATGCTAAATTACTCACTCACTCCCTATATCTGTATATACAGATATACACAGAGGTGTAACACACAGCAGTCATGTGAAATTTTTTTTTGGAGGTTGCTGCATCTGGTCTGTTCAGGAGCTATAGCAGAATGCTAAAGAGCTGGCAGAAAATTAAAGCTTCTGTTATATCTAGAACTTTGCCTTGATTAATGCAGTAGGATTTCTTCTTTCTTTAGGTATCAGCAATAAATGAGCGTATGTTAGTTTTTAATTGATAAGTCTCTTTCCTTCTTCACTTTCCGCTTTCTTGTGTCCCTATAGCTGGTAAACCTAGTCAATTATCATGACCAAAGGGTGGGAAGGAGCAAGTACGGGGAAAGACAGTAGAAGGGAGGATTCTAGTGGGGAGCATGGAGATGCGTGTTAAACAAATATTCTAATGACTTGCTATTAAAGACTAAATGACAAAGCAAAACAAATTCTTGTTGTCTTACTTGGCAATGTTGAGTCCTTTGAAAAATCGAGCAATGTCTTGGTCTGAAGACTGCCATGGCAAACCTCTGGCACGTATTACTGTCTCACTGTCGACTGTTTCAGATTTACTACTGCACAGAAAGAGAAAAAAACCCACAGTCAAAGTAAGCTTTAATGTACATTTTCCATTATCTTACCAAATTTCAGTCTGCAATTAATTTAGCTTGTTAATCAGGAGTATAGTTGGTTTTGGGACCCTTCTAATTCCCTTACTTTTTTAAATAAAGAATGGAAAGATAACTGGAATAATCTTTTTATATACACAACACCTAAGATGCACTATGTTGTCATCACACTGCAGTTCCTTAAAAATAATAAATAGTAAGAGTGGCCCACAATGAGGCAATAAGGAACTAGCTTAATTTCATTTGGAAGATCTAACAATCCAACACAGACGGTTACTAGGCAGTCCAAAATATCAATATGTTAATTATGCTTAAGATGGTTTCACTCTCCAGTTACTGCAATGTATTTGAGAACAAAGAACAATTCTGTTTCTTCTCTCCCTGAAGTCCCCACGCAATGTAGTGTATTAGGCCGCCCTCCAGAAGCGCCATGTCGTTCAGCCGCGTACGGGGTACACTAGCCATTACCCCTGTTGACTTAGGGAAAGTTCACAAATATTTCTTCACCACAGGGTAAGATAAGTCAGCCTCGCTGCCACGCAAAACAGAAGCTAGAGAACAAAGAGCGCTTAACTTTCAGTGACTTTAAAGAGACGGGCTAAAGTACAGTGCTCAACACACCAGCTATGGTCTGTCCACACTAGGCCACTTAACGCACAGTCACTGTTTTCAGGAACCAACCTACTTTCCCAGTGACCACGGGGACACATTCACAGGTTCTCCCTGCTCTAGACAACTCATCTTTGGTTGCAATCATGACAAGGGCGCTTACCAAGGACCGGTTTCGTACTTGTACTTCACAGTTTCAGGCTCAGTAAATATGTGATCTGCAACAAAACGGGAAGTTTAAACATAACCAAGGTCAGAGATTATTTAAGAATGACAGTACTACTGCCAGTCCTTACAGAAAAGACACATTTTTGGCACTCTGTATGAATAGTTCACTTACTACAACTTTCAGAGAGCATGCTGAAAATGATAGCCACCATGGTTTTCACTTGCCACACACCAAAGTCCTCTTCTGTTTCATCTGTCCCTAAGCCTAGATCTAAACAAGCAATTATAGGAAATAACAGGCTTGCACAATCGTTTGTAAACAAGTCATAAGGCTTTTCTGATATTAACACAGATCTGGTAATCAAATTTACTGGTCTTAGCAGGGACACGTGACCATTAGACATTTGTTACTGTGCTCATAAACTGGTTAATATTCACTTTAATAGTCAACAGTCTGAAAACTGTTGATAGCTTACATCATTTCAGTTTAACAGTTTTAAAAAAAGAAAAGCAAACCAAAAGAGAGTAAGTTCCTCTCACTTCAAATATAACTGAACTTTAACCACATTCAGATAGGCCACAACAATCCTAAGATTTAGATGTAGGGTGTCGGGTTTGGGCAGGTTTTTTTGGGTTGCTTTCTTTTTTAAGATAGATTTTGTTTTAAAATCAGTTCAGCCAGGATCACAGAAGAGGACTATTACCAGCTGCAAACAGCAGAAGCTTGCAGGCCAGCTGGTGCTGAAAAGGCCCACTGCCAGCTAAGCCTTTTCTTCGAGATCAAGTATCAATTTAAGTGGTGTTTTTCTTTAGTGGATTTACTGAACACTGTCCAAAGTTGTTAGACTCAAACTGGGGGAAAAGAGCCCAGTATTACAAGCAGAGCTCTGCTCCCCAGCACACACTTTAGCAAACGTTTCTTCTATTTTACCTGTGATGTTTTAAAACCCATGTCTTAGTTTAGAAGAACAAAACCTGTAACTATGACACATGTAAAACCTAAAGAAGCATAGTTGATCCTGGTGTAAAAGCTGCAGCAAAAGGATACATTCTGCCATAGTCTTGATGGTCTGATCTTTCACGGGGGCTGAACTAGGGTAGCAAGTGTGAAATTCTTTGCGCAGATCATAAAAGGAATAGAAGCAGTCTGACAGCAGGAAGTTCTACAAGAAGACAAAAAGGTTGTTTTGTACACAACACACCTTCAAATTCCATTTAACATTTTTGGACTGAATGAGGCAGCCTCACAACAATCACATAGTTTCATGTCATCAGCTTGTCTACGATAGACCAGTCTAGTCTTTGTAACACAGTTCAAATTCCACAGCCTTACAGAAATAGATCAGAAATTACAGAAATGGCTTCCGAGAGGCAGAGCTGGGCAAAACAGCTAGACAAGACAGCTGGGGAGTAAAATAAGTCTAGGTTTTGCTGATTCATAAATACTTCCGTTTAGGATACTGTATTTTCTTTTGTGGCTACACTGAAAAGCAATATTGTACCAAAACATGATAACAAAGTTTAAATAAATATTGTTGCCGTGTACAAAATACCTTCCAGCAACTCAAAGACATTTATTTATTACTATTTTGCATTGGATAAGAACTTTAATTATATAACATTATTAAACAAATGTTTAAGCAGCCCTTCACTCAGACATGAGCTTATTTTTCCAAGGAATAAAACAAATAATTCTGGTCTAATTCACTGTTTTCTCTCTCATATTCTCCAATTGTTTTACTATACAACAGTTTGACTTTGGGCTAGCCAAACAGCACCCATCTTTGTAAACAAAGAATTGAAGAAAATAACAAGGTAATGCTTTCTAGAATGCCAGGAACTGCAAGAGCTAAGGTCTGAGTCTTGTTAACATTTAATGTGCAGGAAAAGATAAACTTTCACAACTGAAAAAGTATTGAATAATAATAATAATAAAAAAAAAACCACAAAATAAGCAAAGAGAAAGAAATGCAGTATTAAGAGACTCAACACTTGATTGGATATGGACAATCACTTCATCTACAACAGACAGCGTTTGTTTTGGTTTAGTCCACTTGCTTCAAGATGGCAGCACAAAGAATTACCCACAATCCATACAGCAGGATGGCACAAAATGGGGAAACAGAAAGAAGGAAGAAGTACTATCATGTTTGAATGTTAAATATCATTCCTGTTTCCCTACTTGCTTCATCCCTACACAAACATGCATGTTTCATAAAAAGCCACAGTGTTATGTTTTAATACAACACAAATGCCAAATGTATATTTGTAGAAACTCAGCATGAGCCAACACCCTTATATAAAGAAACAAAATAAAACGGATCAGTCAGCTTCTTCCATGTCAGCAGCCCCCATTCCTGTGGGGTTGCTGCAGATCCTGCCCAGTGAGCCAATTCCACAGCCACCACCAAAGGCAAAATTCTGCTCCCTGTGCAAGACAGCTGTCCCTAAGTCCTTGCAGGAACCTGGAGGAGTTCATGTGGGAGCAGCCAATAAGCTGCTGGGAAACCACTGGCTCTCTCCAGGTCACACCACTGCCTGTGTGTTTAGTCTCTATAGGACATGGACACACAGCTCCTACCAATTTCACATCTTGGTAGAAACCCGTGGCTTTCCATGGAACCAGTGGTTTAACTCCAGCCTAAACAAAGCAATAGTTCTCCATCACCTCTGCTGAGGTTAGACCTGCAACTTTGCTTCCATTTCTTGAGACACAGAGCTCCAAGGACTTGCATTGGTCCTGTCTCCATCCTGTCTTTCCTAATTTTCCTCTCTATTATGCTCATCTGGGAGTCCTCAAGTGCTATAGCTGACTTACAAGAGCAAATTACTCAGGGCTGAGACTGGAGGGGGATAATCTTAAATATTCTTAGAACATTATAATTCCCAAGGTTGAGTGGAGTTGCTCATCTCAAAGTCACCTGAGCCATTTTCTTTGATGTCCTTAAAACACAGTACCACCCTTCAGCATTAGTTCTGACCTCATACCTTCTTCGATGTTTCAGGGTGGAGGACTTGTCGGATGAGTAACTGGCCATCACTGCAGAGTGTGTAAGAGCTCTTTCCAAGTACTTTCAAATCACTGGATACCAGCTGACTAAACTGAAAAATAAAATTACAAACTTCATTGTACAGATAACCCCATAAAAATCATCAATTACCATGATTATGAAACTTTTTTTGTAATAGCTTTTGAAAAAAAAAAACAAAACATGAAGAACATATGTGGGCTCCTGATAAAGGCAGGCAAAGAAACTATGTGCATTAGCAGAATAGAAAATAAAGTATTGCAAAAAAGTACAGATAGGTCAAAACAGCAGAATTATTATTGTGAATTATGGCATTATAATGATAATATTCAAAATCTGAACTACTTACATTAACAGTGATAAAATATTTGAAAGTAAAAAACAAAAACCTTTCAAGAACAATCACAATACTGATTTTGCAATAGCCTTTCTTCACCTAAGGCACCTTTGACTTCAGTTAGGTCCTTGATATTTTTTTTTCATTTGAACTTCAAAAAAGAAAAAAGCTACCTATCAGGACTGACTAATGTTTCAATAGTTATATGCTAAGAAAAGCCAAAATAGTTGTGGTCTAATACCTTCAAAAGTGGAATTATAAATGAGTCAGATAGAGGCCAATCAAAGTTCTTGGTAGAGAGACTAGTTCTTGGTAAAGCATTACAAACACTAGATACAATCATTCCCTACCTGTTGGATGGAATACCTCCAATATGTTAATTCTCAAGAGGAAAGGGTTCTATCCATCTTGTTCAATATTCTTTTCCATACTTACACAACAGTTTCTAGCCTTTTATTACCTCATGGCAGTGCTAAATTTGTTGCTCGTGATAGCCAATTATTGCATTATAGTAACTATGTGCATCAATTCAGTAAATAGTAGCTTGTTAACTAACTTTCAAGGGGAAAAATATAATTATTCTGGGCTTCTCTCTTGATGCTACTCCCTCCCAGGAAAGCATCACCTCACAAACAAGGCAATAATTAACATCATGATACAGTAGCCACCCACTACTTTCAGCAATAGCTCGTAACTCCAAAACAATCACCCCCAAAAGCAAATTACAAGTTGACTTGAAACTCAGACAATATCTTTATGCTGTCTTTTAACCTGTGTTTGGGGGGAAAAGAGAGTTGGTTGGTTTTCTCATCAACACATGTGACACTTCACGTAGTTACAATCTCTGCTCAGGAAATAGAGTGTCCTAATGACCCATCCCACAGCTACACAACATTCACTCTGTGAACCAATATTGCAGCATCCATGTCTCAAAGGCAAAGCTCCAGGAAGGAGAAATCACTTATTGAACCTGATTTAGTAGGAGCAGAGAAACGAGTACCCAGGCTTTATTTCAAAATAACTGCCCAAACCTAATTCAGACCCTTTTCTAGGCTTGGACAGGTGACCAGTGTTCCACTGCCATTAAATGCTGTAGTGGTGGCTACTGCATATCAAGACAGGGAACGGAGGTGCAAAGTTGGGTAAGGAAAGACTCTTACATCAGCATCTTGTGCAAGTTGCTTGATTTGCAGATAAATAACTTTATATACGTGTGTGTGTGTGTGTGTGTGTGTGTGTGTGTGTATCTAATATCAAACAGAAGACATCTGAAATTTTTAAGAGGAATGAAATAATGCCCAAAAGACCTTAACAATGCAATTCTTTGCACACTACCAAAACTCACAGAAACAGACCAGGTTTTGTTCCTTCAACCCCAAGTTGAAGTCTTGAAGAACATGAGGCTATAAAGCAGATCATTGCTTAAGGATGATTTAAAGTAAGAAAATTGAGATCCGAGAGCGCTCAAAGTACCTCAGCTGATGTGTAAACACCAGAAAAAGAAGAAAATTCCAGAGGACTCTAAGGGAACCACTTCAGAAACGATATTCTGGGGACTGCCACTGTCATAGGCCAGCAATAAATATTCTCACCTCAGTAAGAGACATGAGGAGAATCCACCTTCTTGCTGAATGTAGCACCTTATCGCTTTCTGTTTTAACTTCTGGGCACAGTAAAGAGCAAATATTTGTAAAAAGGGATTGGAAACAGTGATAGGAATTAGCCTCCCGAAGGTACACAGGGATTCTTGCCAAAAGGAAGCAGAGCCTTACTGATGAACAGTAATAGAACCCAAACCTTCAATTTTGTACCCTGGGCTTCTGAAAATGCCCAAGAGCCTATATAAAAAAAGTGCAATTAGGGAGTGGTTTTGATTGGATACAAGAAAAAAAAAAAAATCCAACAGACACAATTTGAGGGAAGCAGCAAATGCATGCAGCCTCCTGCTTTACCAATAAAACTTAAGAACTGTATTTCAAAAAGTCTTCACCAAGTTAGAAAACAAAAGGAGAAAAAGGGTTGGAGAAGGGAAGAAATGCTCAGGCAAGCGTAACTGAAGATGGTAAAAATGAAGACTGTTGCTCTGAAATAATCACATTTTTTCCAATGTTGTTTCCCCATACAACATACAGCTGAAAAGACAGATAGCACAATTATTTCTAGAAGCCCCTGATGAGAAAGACATCAAGAAAAGTGAAATATTACATAAGGACACTAATAAACCCAATACTACAAGTGTACTAAATTTCAAAGACATGAGAGACAGCATTTGTTTTTATTTTTAACTGAGCTTAAGTATTTTCACTGCATATTTATTAAACATCAGTGAGAATATTCAACATTGCAAACTCCTTTCCAATGGGACAATTGACATGCCAAAACAATTCCCAATTTTCTTACTAGAGGCCAGCAGCTTAAAGTGCCTTAGACTATTTTTAAAATAGAAGTTTCTAAATAAGCACTCAGCAAGGCCTGCCAACCTTGTGGCATTTTATCTTTTTCAAACTTTGGGGTGCACTACTCCAGAAGAGGGCAAAAGGAGTGTGGGAAGAATGGTCAGGCAACATAAGCAATCCTTCCTGGCAGAAGAGCATGGGGCAAAACAGCCAACACAACACTGCCACAGAGGAACAACAGATATTTGAGATTAGCCTGAACTGGCTTCTTTCATCTACCTGAGATGTCTCCAAATTCTGGAAAAGTTAAGTCTGAAAAGCACAGCTATGGACCAGCTTTCATGGCTGTAGATTACACTGAACCCTTGAGTCTTTCAGGCAATAGATACAGCCCATCACATGTATCAAAAGGAGTTAAAGCAACCAGCACAGATGTGTTTTTAAAGCCACACTGAAATAGAAGTTAAACAATTCAGTGCTCCTGCAGAAAGGCCATCTTCAGCCTCCTTTTTCGCACTATGAATGAGGAAGCATTCCTAGTGCTTCCTTTTTTGAGGAAGCACCTCAAAAAACCAACCTTGAACCACCACACACCCAAATGCAGCAAGCTAAGGACAAGTTAAGACCGGTGCCAGATTTACATTGCATTTTTCTGTCTCACGTGTTGAGCAACCTGTCCACAACTCTGTCATTTCCTAAATTCCATCACCATCTCCTTCACTCCACCAATAAAAACCATCTCAGCTATTTACCTCCTGTCACTCATCTTCATGCTGCCCTCCATAGCACTCCCCAACTTTAGCATGCAAAGCTGCCCCGCCTTGAGACTTCCTCCATCTGCTGTCTCCCCTGATAATCTACTCATTTCATAGCAACAGAGTAATACACGGTGTTAATTACCACTGTTTGCATCTTGCAATCAACCCTCATTTCAACTGCAAGAACCACAGTGTACTGGCATCATCCTCCACTCCATATTGCTTGTTCCACCAGCTCAGTCCTCTAGAAGAGCTCTGACGAACCAGTTCATATGTCAAGAAGCACATTCAATAACTCAACGCCGAGATTAAAAAGTGAACAGAGGGAAGAGGAAGAATCAAACAAGCTGCTCTGCTCGTTTGCCTCCATGAAACCTAAACCAGTTCTTAGAGAAAAGGTGGCAAGGGAGGGGAGACAGAGAGAGAGAGAGTTTGAGCACCAGTCTGAAAAAACTGGCTAAACAGGATTTGGGTCCCGGAGCTGGGAGTACAAAGAGAGGGAAAAGCCACATTTCTTTCTTTCACCAGCAGCAAAGCTGGAGGAGAGCCAGCCCCAGCCGCTGCGTTTTCTGCAAATGAATCCCAAGTGGCTGCAGTGACACAACCCCCTTCGCCTTGCCTTGGGTATAACTTGAAGAAAGCTGAGGATCTCCGAGAAACAAGGAGATTCCTCATTAAGCTCTTTCTATAGTGATGATGCACAAAAAAACCCCACTAAAATAAACCCCTGGCTATTTGGGTATTGTCATTTCTCTCTGAAAATAGCTCTCATACTTGAGGAAGGCCACTGCATCTGCGCTGTGTCTGTGCCTGGCACAGTCATGAAATATGGAGACAATTCAGCTGCAGAAGGCATCTGTGCCATCAACTGAACTATTTCTGAAATACCAAGATGCTCCAGGGGATGCTCCCTTTAATTCACCTCTGAGAAATACCAGAAAATTTGGCTCCTTACTCATCAGCCCTTCAGCAGGTCCTTCAGAATTAAAAGCATCCTTACAATTTAACCAGGGCTAGAATGTTTTGCAGAACATAAAAATCCAGAAAGAAGGTTAGCTTGTAGCCACACTTAAGCTAGACATGCATCTATTCCCCAGTAAAACGATGAGTTATTAGATCTGTCAGTATTCTTTGCACAAAGGATGATCCTTACAGGGTGGGGACCTGCTTTCAGCTCAATAGCGACAGATACTACAGATATTACTAAAATGCCCAGAAATAACAATTTGGTGATTACACATGAATACATGATCAGGTTTCTGCCAAATTAGCAAATCAAAAAGTGCTCATTTTGACTTCTATGCCTTCTTTAGACTCAGGTGGAAGGAAAAATTCACCTGTTCCAGCCAAATATGAAGACATGAGACAGATGATACTTGATTTGAGATAAACCGATCAAAAAAATATTTGAACAGGCTTAACATTCTAGACCACTTTCTCCAAAAAAGCCCAGAAACCAAAACCAAAACAAAAACCCCACCTCTAAGCAGCAACCACAAAAAAACCACCAGAACACAGAACCCACAACTTATTCAGGAGTGACATCTTTTCATCATTATTAAAAGTAAAACTGTCCAGAATAACTTAGATTAGATGTTATTCCAGCTCACCTAGGCTCATATATTCCAATATATTCCCTTGACCTGAAAAAAAAAATCATATTACTAATATGCAACTGTCCTAGAGAAAGCAAAAATACACTCCACAGAGCTGTAAAATGCACTGTTTGAGACTAAAACAGTCTTATCCGATAAGTATCACATAAATGTGAACTGCCTACATCTCTTTTGCTCAAACTTGGAAATTTAGCTACATGTGTTCTTTTTGTTCCATATTCATTTTAAAAAAATGAAGAATAAGTTTCCACTCTGACCAGTACACATCTCCATATGAAACACAATCCAGAGAACTACTTTAGATCTCTTTTACAAATTATTTTACCTATATAAGAGACTTCCTCTGGTAACACATTATTAGAAAACACGTGGAGGGCAGTACAGAAACCATTACAGGCAGGCAGCTCTAATCTACAGATACATAGATCTCTGTGTACATATACTTATGTTTATGTATAGAGTTAGATATAGTGACATAAATTATAATATTAAAAACCTCATCAGATCAGTTGAACTTTCATGTTTGCACATCTAATAATTCAGACTTTCTAAACTTATATTATTACCAAATTTAAATACACTGTATTTCTCAACATTTCAATCCTGAAATTTGTTATGTTTTATTAGCATAATGAAGTTTAAGAACTATAGCTTGTAGTCTATCAGACAGATTATCAAATAGAATTTACCAAAAGAAGTCAATAATACCATAAGGTCTATAGACTCACACACGCATTGCAGTGTTTTATATTGTAGAAACAACTGAAGTAGCAACCACATAATGCACTTTTCCAATCCAGAAGTATCAGAGTATAGCCTCGTACTTTGCCATGTGAATTGGCAATAGAAAGAGATGTTAAACTTTCCTAATTGCAGCTCTCCTGGCAATGAGGCCAAATACTTCACACATTAACATCATATATACCTCCACTTTGCAACAAACACCACATATGCTTTGTTTATAACCAATCTTAGTTGTATTTTAAAAAGTCACATTTGACCTTCAGTCTGTCTTTTAGACCTTTAGCGTGGCTTATTCTTTGCTCGTAGCGTAAAGCATGTAGCAATGACCTGTCTTCTTTCAGGTAAGAGAAGTGTGGGAAAACAAATGACAATCCTCCAGAAGGTCTTTCTGAAGATTCACAACTACAAGTCCTGCTTCAACAGGCAGAGACATTGCAGTTCTTGCCTCAAAGCCTGATTTTACAGAACTCTGTCTATGATTTATTGACAGAGAACACCTGAAACAAAATACAGAATTGCAGATGTGGTTCCCGAAAGATCTCCAGAGGTTGAACACTGAAACAGGCTGCCCAGAGAAGCTGCAGACTCTCCATCCTTGGAGGTAGTCCAGACCCAACTGGCCAACGTCCTTGGCAGCCTGCTCTAGTTGACCCTGCTTTCAGGGGTTGCAATGGACAACATCTATAGGTCCCTTCCAACCTCAGCTATTGTGTGATTCTCTGAACTTTTTGGCCTCTGTTTTGCCTACTCTGCAGCTACACTAAAGCCACCAAAACATAAGCAGGAGTGCAGCACCACTGAGAAAACAATCCATCTTGAAGTGTCCCTTAAGACTTAAAGGCTCTACTACAGCCTGAGAGAACTCCAGAGTAAGAAGCCATGGGTTTGGCATACGAGCAGAACACACACAACATACCATGACATGTCACCTTTGGGAAATATTTTCACTTGGACTTTGTGCCTCAGGCCCTACACTCCTGAGGGCTTCACGTTTATTTACAATACTCTCCATGGGCAGTTTTCTGCTCCTTCACTCTTCAACCCCTGGTGATAATGTCAGCTTTATCCATGCAATGGAGGAATTTAAAGCATGTCAATACTACCGGGAGGTGCGCAGACTGCATTTCAGCAGTATTTACAAGTATGATAACCCTTTATTGTGCCAGGTAACTTTTTAAACAGAGAATCCTATAGTAAGCCCTTGCCTTTGTTCATCTGTTAGCTGCTATTCCACATGGCTGATAATGGATACGTGGTGACCTTGTACTCAAATTGCTGCATGAAAAAAAAAAAAATAAAGTGTAAGGCCACAGTGCAGACATGAGCCCCAGCTAACTTTTTTTCCCTTCTAGCAAAATAGGAAAAAATATACTGTATTTAGATATTAGTCAGACATAAACATGACAAATAAATTGCCCCTTGGCTTTAAATTTTTTGCAGGGCAAACTTGAAGAAGATGACAGAGGCAGCCTAGGTCCACTCACTAGAAATGTTCAAAAACAATATTGCCAGTTTAATTTCTCCTATTAAGAGGAAAGCAATTTTTTGCTCTACTGAACACTAATGACCAAGATTATTTAGTGACTGAAGACTCGCCTGGACAGAAACATGACTTTAATTTCCAGCATGCCACAGACAAAGTAACTGTACTCAGTATGACCAGTCCAGTCACGTATCACCTTACACCTATTGAGGTATATAAACTGTATAAAATAACTGAATGAGTAAGCAGTCACAACAGCCACCATAAATGTACTAGAGGGAGAGGTACATATTACCCCAAACCAGTCAGTGTTTCCATCCAACTTTGGAACTTGCAAGATGCCCCATCCCTGGAGGGGTTCAAGGCCAGGCTGGATGGGGATTTGAGCAACCTGGTCTGGTGGGAGGTGTCCCTGCCCATGGCAGAGGATTGGA
>JAOXNG010000052.1:26049713-26067793 GCA_028566535.1 Scolopax minor | reverse complement strand
AAAATAATTTGCAATTTAAATCTAGATAGAGAGCTATGTAATAGCCTTGATATCATTTGAGCCAATTAAATAAAAATAGGTCTGTCTTCGTTTGGGATCTCAATTGAATGTTACACCTTAAAAATTCTCTTCTATTTATCCTATGGTTGACAAAGGGCTTGGCTGCTGATGTTCACTGGCTGTTGTCAGAAAATAAGATGGGTGGGTATTAGCTCTTGTGGGTATTTCTATTCTATATGGTATAATGTATAGAATATATATTTTTAATTAGTTTTCTTTTTCAGACTCAAATTTTCATACATTTCCGAGTCAGGCCCAAGCAGCTCTCTTTCAAGATTTTCTGTTAAGAGCAAATAAGTATAACAAACTTCAGATGCTTGGGGAGTCCTCAGAAAATGATAAAAAGCTTATTCTTATTGAAGTAAGTGAAAACTTGTGAAATCTTGTTTTGAAAAGAATACTTTTAATTATATTTTTATTATAATATTGGCATGCTAACTAGCTTCATCTGGTGGATTGGTGTTGCTAAAAGTTGGTCTGCTTCACTGAGGATGAGTTCTTTATTACTTCTTGAGTCTCTACAGCAGGCTAGAACAAAGTTCTACCTGTGGTTAAACTATGTAAGCTAATAGGCAGAAATTGGAGACTAGTTTGTCTGCAGAAATATGTAATCAAGTAAAGAGTATCAAAAAGTAGATCAAAACAATATTGAAAAGTCATACCTATATTTCTGTATGATTAACTTTTGAGAAATGTGTATGGTATAAATGGGAAGAGGGAAAAACTCACCACTATTCTTGCTATTTAAGAATGCAGGAAGAGTATAGAACATACGTGAAAACTAATGCAATCAGAAAGCGTTTGAAATTTTGCATTCCTTGGTCTTATGCAGATGGTGGTATTTAGGGAAGAGATGTGAACTCTGAGGGTGTGTAAGCCACAGTGGGAGGTACAGGAGAAGACTTTATTTTTACTTTTTCAGGAGTGTATTTCAGTAGTATTTTCTTCCTGAACTTGTCATGTTCTCTGACAGAGAAGTTTTATGAGTTTTATGAGTTGTCTGTAAGCTTTCAAGAAAAAGAATAGATGAGATAAAAAGTTCTAGCTGAGTAATGTGATGTACTGTAGAATTTAGGAAGCATGGTTTTCTGTGACTTCTCTTCATGAAGTCACTCTTTTGTGTCGGTTCTTTCATCTCTGCCCTCTTCCTCAGTGAAGCTGCTATGAATGTTTATCCTCTAATAAAAACTAATAGACAATGTAATCACCCAAGACTGTTTCTTAGGAAACAAGGACAGAAATAAAATGTTTATTTTTCAGATAGTATTTTTTCTTTTATTATTTATAACAACAGTTATGCTGTTGGTTTTTTTTTTTCCCTCTTTGGTTCCCTGCCCTGGTTATCTTTACTGTTTTGTGCATTGAAAGCAGGCTTACTAGGAAGAAAAAATGTGTAGCAGCTTAGTGTGCCATAACAGTCAGTCTGGCTCCCTCTTAAAGGAAAAGGCATATTCATTTTATTGTAAGGAGGTAAAGTTTATGACTTCCAATGGGGTTGGTCATGGCCACCTTTAGCCTGTAATTATGAAAGGCCTAAATTAGACCAATAAAACCCAACATTCACAGATTCACATCCAGCTACGGACAAAGGTCTACTAATGGCTATAGCACTGTTCACAGAAACCCAGAAGACTCAACTCAAGGTTTTACAAAATCTAACATGCAACAGGAGTAATGTTATAGTTGGCTTATACAAATAGATTTCTGAATAACTGTTTCCACTTAATGCATTAGATTAATTAAAAAAGCAAGCTCTACAGTTTTCTACTGTATTTCAACTGACATTAACTTTCAAATAGAATTGTATTGCATTTTTAAGAGAGATGATACCATTTAATCTTTTCCATATATACTCAATTACTTCAACTGCTGCTACCTCATAAATACAGCAATGTTTGCCACCATAGTAAGATTTCTCACTATAAAAGCCATTTTCCTGCTTCTACTAAAATCAAGAGAAAGTTATATTTGGCTGATAAGGACTTTAAATAGTTCCCATTTCAGATTAGATGGCTGCCAGACCATATAACAAGCTGGTTCTACACTCCTTCACTTGAAACTGTTAAAAAATGAGGCTCAGTTAGAAAATTGACACAGTACAGAAAATAAATATCAGAAATGCAAATAGCTTGGATATAGTGAGTTTCTCCCTTTTGTGAATGACATATCCTTATGTGAGTTATTGTGTGAGGATGGGAAAACAAATAGTACCAGTTATTAATAAAATCAACTTTGCAAAAGGACTTAAACACCAAAATAACGTCTAAGTATGTTCTAAGATGCCAACAACAACCGTACATACCCAACTTCCTACCAAAATAGGGAATTTCCATACCTGTAATGAATTCAGATTCTTCACTGAAAATTGCTCACTTAGTTTTAGTGAGCATTAGTTTTTCAGATTTTTGACAACTCCCTCCTCAACTAGAGAAGCCTTTTTTTCCTCAGAAAAACACACATTTTAAAGCAACATTCTACTTGAATGCATGCAATCCCGTCTCTCTCTGTGTGACAGAAGCAGAGTAAGTCAATGTTGTCACATCCAGCTTATTACAAAGATATTATTCCACCACCTTACGAAATGTATTCTGCAAATATTCCTTACAATATCACTGAGGTTATTATTTTTTTTTTCCCTACCCAGCATTTAGAAGCCCTCAGGAAACTGTCTCTCTCTGTAATTTAAGTTCTTAGGAAATAAAACATAAAGTGTGCACTCTTACAAAAGACACTGCAGGTACCAGCATTACCTGAGACATAAACATCAAACTCCCTGGCAGTAGCTGGAAAGATTTTAAATTGATATGTATCCGCAGACAAAAGGTTTGCTCAGCAGAGATGGCAAATATATCTTACTCATAGATGGTAAATATCAAACTAAACAGTCAGTAAAACTGGAAGGAAATATTGTCCCTTCACTCTACTGTAGATACACAGTATATTCCTGAACACCTAATGTTTCAATCCACAAACTCTCAAAGTGATAAAGGGTTTTGCAGTGGTTTGCTCCTTTTGGGGAATTTAACACCAGATGGCATACCACACCATGAAATGTGTAATGAAGTGTAAGCAAACATTGCTTGCACTAGGCCAGACTCATCATTTAAGAAGCTCCTTAAACCAATTTAGTAACACTCCATATGAGCTTCTTCTCTTATTTTTATAAGGTATGATTCAATTCTGTTTTTCACAGGTGGCTGAAGGATCCTGAGGTGATATAACAGTATTAAATACACTAGGTCAGCTTCTGAAAAAGGCCCTTGAAGAATAAATTGTATAAGCAGTATTAGCAGGTAGATGTTTCTCTTCAATATACTACTAAATTATTACTATCTGGTTTTATTATATATAAAACATCTATTACATTAGCTGATGCTAAAATATAGTATAAATATCCACAGGAGGATCATAACTATTAAGTCATGCTTTTCTTTCACAACTTTTTGCAAAATAATACTGCCACGTTTTAGTTTCACTACTGAGGCACCCCTGTATAAAAAAAAAGTTACTTCACAATTCATAGCATTGAATACCATTACCAAATTTGGAACTCAGAACTTACAGCAGCACAGTGATTTTTTTTTTTCAATATTAAAGACTATAAAATTGAACTATAGTTCTCCAGACCTCAATTTTTTACAAGTAATATCTGATCACTTAATGACAAAATAAACCACAAAGCTCAGAAGCTTAACAAGCATTTTCAACTGATGCCTCAAACAACTTACATGATATAAATGTTCATACACATACTTTAAACATACTAAAAACATGAAAATAAAAAGAAATATCAACTAAGTAAAATACTAGATAAAACATTAATTTTTCTACGCAAGATAATTTTTTCAATTTTGAACAGAAAACATATCAGAAACTACTTGTATTTAATGAACCTGTAATTAACAAATTTTTACTTACTTCTTACAGAAATAGAATTATTTCTAAAGATGTTTCTTACTTAAGAAGGATTTTATTACACTGAAGCTATTTACATCAAGTCTTAGTCTTAATTTTATGATTCTAGAAGAATTTTTTTTCTTTAAAATACAAATGTTGGTAGATTTTCTATATCTTTTTGTGTAAGATACCCAGTTATCAAAGGAAAAATTTACACAAAAATAAAAATAAGCCTTGACCCTAACACACAGCCTTCATTTACTAGTTTTCTCACAGTCCTTGGCAGCACAGTTAGATTTCATAAATATGGGAAAAAATGCTATAAAGATAATAAACTCTGTTAATAACTCTTTTTACTTTTGCATGAGTAGTCTTTAATCATTTTCAAGTTTGTCTTGATCTCCAACAAGACTACCATGCTGAACAATGCAGATAAGAGACACGAGGCTGCCACTGAACTGGCATTATATAGAACTGAAACATCACTCCAACAATTTTTAACAGCAATCTCTACTAATCACAATGGTGAAAGCTTTATTGCTTAAGGTGTGAAGCTTTCCAGGCAACAAGTATATATTACTCACTAGGTGGCTACTAAGTGTATTTTCAGACCTGTAAAAAAATATCTGTGATTCACCTATGTATTGTCTGTGTTGCATGCCTGCATAAAACCATGTAAATTAGACCTGTATTTCATATGCCTTTTAACAGCTTGAACACATTTAGTCAAGCTGGCAGAGTATTTTTAAATTACATGGATGTCGAATGCATGAATCCTGTAATAAAATGCAAAATAATCTTTCAGTAAGGATTGGCATGCACTTGTTTTAGACTTTATCCCTAAGAATAAAAAAACCAAGAGCTTCTCCTTTCAAAATGGGAGCTAAAGTAAGATCTTGTAGGGTAAATAATTCAGTCAGTGGAAAGCAGTGCTTATAGTTGCCTTCATATAAAGGCAAGGAGATGAGAGTAAAGACATAGAACAAAATGAAATTTTTTTCTAGAAAAGAAAAATAATTTTTAGAACTCAATTTTGTCTAAACTGAGACCAAATCCTAAAATGTTTTAAATGACAATGTAATTGCAAGATAGAAAAGTTATATGGTTGCAATGGCTGCCTTCAAATGCCTTGATATGCTTTCCTTTATTTATATTTAATCTTAACTCTGAACTAACTCTGAATTTATCTCTGTTACTGCCGTATCAGCTCTTTTTCTTCAGAAGTTTGTTCCACTTCTTTATCTCTTAAATTGGTAAGGCCAGACAACCTTGGGACAATAAACTTCACTGTTCAACATCTCAATTCAACCTGCTACATGTTAAAAACAAGACTGGAAAAGAGAACTTTAACATCTAGTTCTTTTGCTATGTAAAAATAACTGTGGTTAAACAGTTACAGCCTCACTGATTTTCTTAGCATGGTTTTTCTTCTCTCTGGGTAGAAAAAGCCTAGAATAAGACTCCAGCTGTACGATATGTTTTTCTCCACTAACACAGGAAAAAAAAGCCCATGGTGTTCTAAGTACAGTTAGGCAACCAACATACTAACCATAATTATTTTGGTAGCAATAGCACCTTACAAAGATGTGGTTAAAACTGCATCATTCTAGGTCAAACTGTCAAAAATAGCTTTCCCTCAAACACAGTAATCAAGCTTGTATTTGTATATTGAAATTACAGGCAGTTTTGCATTGCAAACAACTTTGTGGCAAACCAAAAATAAAGGCCTTTTATTCATTCCCAAGACACACATGCTGATTTATGTTATCCTTTTAGCAGAAAGAAGTTTCATCTATCCTTAAAATAAAACAATCCTTTAGTATAATGTGTTGGGACTCTTAAATGACAAAATAGTAGCTCGGGTAATGTCGTCTAAAGATAACCTCTCTCCTGTCACACTGCTGTGGCTGTAACCAACAAAATGCCTTGAATTCCATCATTTCTAAAGAAAGATGTTGGCTTGTACTACTCACCAATGGGCTTCAGTTTCCAACAAAATTACACTCTTACTCAGACTGTTTAGTGTCTGCCATTTTCCCCTGTGACCTAAGAGTCAAAATGGAAGTTGGAAGACTGGTCAGCTGCTTCACAAACAATTGATGCTAACAGATTATTTCTGAATGTTCATGGTTGTATGGTCATATTGTTAGGATACCTTTAACATATTTTACACAAAAATGATGTTTTAATTGAAACATTATGTCTTTGGATTGACTAAGAATTCAAAAACAAATAATATGTATCAGGGAGATCTAGCTCTAATCATAGTAGGCATCCACATACATACAGCTATATAGGATGACAATTATCAATCAGTTTGGGAAAACTTCATTTTACATGTGTTATTCTAGTTAGTGATCATGTTGAATTTATAAGCAGAAAATGTAAGGATGCAAAAAGATTCAGAGATAATAACATAGTCCAGGACTAATGACATACTCTGGACTACAAGGTCAGCAGTCTAGGCTTTGAGGGTAACTACCACTAACTATTCTAAGGGCACAGTAGCACGACCATATGTGCAAACTTTAAATAACAAAGAACAAAGAACATGAAACCCCATGACCAGATTAAAAAACCTACTATTTTAGAAATCACCGAAACTGTATGCTTCGTAGTTTACCGTTTCAAGCCCAGATTTTCAGTCTTCTGTTAGCAATCAAAGTCTACAATTATAGGGAGAGATTTTTCAAAGAAGTCAGCACTTTCTACTTAGCATAGAAAAGGAAGTAGATAAGTTTCCTAAAATTCTGATCAATCAGAAAGTTCCAAACAGTTTATATACTTTTGAAAATATCACTGTTTAATTTCAGGGCCTAGATATGAATTAAGCTCTTGTGAAAAATGATCCTTGATGCAGTGTGGAGAATAGCTCTTTGAAAAACATTTTCCTTTAAAAGACAGTTGTAAAAACCTAGAACCACTCCAAGCAAGTTGTCATCTAGTCTCTTATTGCAACCACAGCACTGAAGTGACTGTACTGGAGCCAAAACCAGGACAACTACCTTATTTGCAGAAACAAAAACCCTACAGATTTGACAACATAAAAGTAGAGATTTGTGGCATGCCAATTAGCTGCACTCATTAGCTTCACATTCTTAATAAATGATACATAGCTAAAGATCTGCTGGATTTATCCTGCTAATACTGATTTATGTCTTTCATTGTAAAGGGTATATTTGTTTTTAACATTCCAAGCGTATAAATCAGCAAAGAGCAAAATCTGGAATGCTGATCACAGTGCAAAGTTGATTAATGAGGAAACAAAAGAATAAAATGGACATGTTTGGATTAGGAATCTGTTCACAGTAGCAGATAGAATACCTTTCAATTAATAAACCCCATATACCCAAAACTGGTGCTTAACCATGGTCCATTCTTTGTGTAACAAACTTCATTTTAAAATGCTATGGAACCAAAAAGCAGATCTTAGGTGAATATATTTTTAGCAGGTCTTTGCACGATCACCAGATGAACAATCAGTATTTGGATAAATAGTATAAATTCTTTACCTTTTAGAGAAAAGCAGTCTTTCCCCTACTCCATTATAAAGCACTACATACACAGTAAGCAAATTTACCCCAAAATGATTTGATTTACTAGAGGAAAAAAAATATTCAGTTACAGGCCAGCCTGAAGAACAATCTGAAGCTTACCAAAATGAGTTCCTGAAAATCCTTTTGCTCTATCACATTCTGGAGGTGTTGAGGCCCCAAACCATCTCAAACTCATGGTATTGGTTCAAGCTTCTTACTGATCCTGTGCTGAACAATGCAGTTTGAACAGATCTCCTCTACCCTCTCTCAATCTATCCTACTCTTCTGAGGAAATAAAGAGCAGAAGACTACTACTGCTCAAGAGTGTAGTTCATGCAGCTATGAAATTACCAAGCACTTTCTTTTAGCATGTTTCAATTTAACTTTACAAATGATGTTCTCCATTTTTTGCACTCATTGCAGACTACATATTTAAAACACATTATATTCTCCCACTAAAGAATTATTTGTTCTCATTCTTTTTTCTAAAATAAATTCAAGCTAAAGTACATTGTTATTATGAATAGCTAGGAAAGTAGAACACACAGATCTAGAACTTTTAAGTGCTCTTTCCCTAATTAAGTTATTCACATTAAGTTAAAAAATTTCACTTAGGAATTTGTAGAATGATATTGCTATGGCAACATTAGAGAAGTGAGTCCAATTATTGGAAAGCTTCATTATCCAGACTTCTTGCAATATGACAAGCAGTTCAGTTTTAGGCCCAGTATTGCTTATCACAACCAAGAATAAGGGTGTAAAAGAATTATGAAAGGTGCTCTGTTGGGCACTGCAGATATTCACATACTTAATACTGGCCTAGAAACAAACTAGAAATCAAAGGTAAAGCATTTAAGACTACACTGAGCAGACTACCAGTATCGTTTTCAAAAGAACATCAGTGAACCTGCTCAGTAAAGACCAGCATGCAACGGCAGCAGAAGAGGGAGGTATTTCTAGAGTCTGCCATTCTTTGAGATGTCGTAAATTCATGGACCAATATGTACAAAGCTAAAAGTGCAGTGAAAATCACCAGAGTAAGCCAGATTGGACTCCAATTTATTGCAAATTGAATTTATTACCAACAGTAGAGATTTGGGACTTTCATTCTGCCTAGCAAAAATTTTCCAGTAACCCTCTTGAAAGGTTTAAATAAGATGGAACCATTTGTTCAAGAACAATGATATCTCTAAAAGTGCCATAAATGCACAGTGTCATTTTGTCCCCAGAAAAATGCAAATGAATAAATGTAAATATCTAATACCAGAAAAAGACCTTATTTAGACATATGTCAACTATAACAGGAGGAACTGAACACCATATGCCATGAAGACATGACTTGTATTCATATGCATATGCAACTAGTGTGACATTTTGGTTTTATATCAAATTAATATTTTAAAGGTTGTTAAAGAAATGATGGAGTAAGGATGAAAATCAGATTATTAATTAGATTAGCTTTTTGCATTCTCATTACTTAAGTTTAAAAATACTTTCCTCTTTTATAGGTCTGTATAAGGTAAGAATAATTCTCGTAAAGGATAAAGGCAAGCTTACGTATAAACAGAGGTATCAAGAAGATTTAGAAATAAAATCCTATGTTTAAAATCACAGAATGAAATCTTCCAGTTCTATTGAAAGCCACACTATGAAAAGGTTACTGGACTCCAAGGAGGCAGTAAATCTCTGCTCTTCCATGGACCTTTTTGGAGCTGATGCAGCTGTTTCCACACAGCCTTTCCCTCTTTTGGAAACAGGGACCATGATCTTGCACTTTATTTACTAAACTTTCTCCACACTTGCTCATCACCAAAGGCTGTCATTATAGACTCTCTCTCTGCTTAGTTCCATGCCAAAATGAATGACTGTTTGTGAATCTTTGTAGCAACAGAGGTTAAACAGGGATACTAATAGGAATTCAAGGCATGTGTTAACTTTCAGGATCTTGAGCAGAATTCTTTTGGCAAGCAAAATGGCAAAAAAGAATGAACTGCAAATATTATGTATGTTAGTCCCAGATGATCATATCTAGCAGAATAAAATGAGCAGTGATTAATTCACTTTACTTGTGTTTTTTTTTTTTTCATTTTAATTTCCCCTCTCAATGTTATTTTCCAAAACTAGAAGACTTCCTTGGGCTGTTTTCATGAAGAGAAGCTTCTTGAAATTAGTTTAATTTTTTCACTGAGGTTCATTTTTGAAGGATCAGTGAATAAATGATGACATATATTTGCATATCTATCAATGTGGGGAAAAAACCTGGAATATTAATTAATGATGGTATTGTAGTGGTGATGATGTAGGGATTAAGAAAATTATTTTATATTCTAAAAATTGAATGAACAAAAAGACATTCAGCAAATAGCAAACTGTCACTAAAATATAAAGTCAGTCTGGTATCTGCTAACTAAAGTGCTAACGAAAAATAAGACATATCTAACTATTAATTTTGCCTTGGTAAAACACAGTGATTACCTATCTTTTCCATAGCTCTTCTTCAGTTTACTGTTTATTGCAACACACTGTTTGTTAATATAGAGTAATTAATCTCTCTACAATAATATTTTATTGATGCTTCTGTGTGGGAACAGAAACTACTGGTTAACCATTGTTATGATCCTTCCAATTTTTATAGTAGGAAACTATCTGGCTTAAAAAGTAATGCGTACCCACGAGTGTTTGCAGCTTAACTATTTAATCTTATATATTCTTCTAGGGATTGAATTAGCTGGACTTTGATTTGCTAAATTCTAAATTTAATTGGAATTTGGAGGATTTATATAGTACTTGTATGCCAATTATAACCTTAACGCTTCATTCACAGAATTCTATTTTTTTTGCCCCACATGCCTTTTTTCAGGCAGTCAACTCAAGAAGTTAAACACCAAAGTAGCTGGGAAATACTACACAGGTTGAGTAGCATATACCAGCTTTTGTAATTACAACAAGCAGAGAAGTACAAATGAACATTTCTACACATTTTCTGCAAACAAGCAAGCTAAAGTAAGTGAAGTAACTATGAAAACATAATCCTGCCATTGGAATTTCAAGAACAGCATAAGTAACCTACATTCCCTTTTTTCTCCATTCCACACAAATTCTCTTGCTAATCTTCCATCATATTTCCATCTAGAGAGGGATTCTCACAGGAGTCCAGAACACATAAGAACCATCAAAATCAGAATGAAGAATGTAGAGTTAGAGTAACCAGAGTTCTCCATTTTTCAGATCACGCTTGATCTTGATCCCACCAACTTAGAAACTGAAGTGCCATTAAGTGCTTTATAGAGTTCTTTATTCCACTTGTGCTTCAGAAGAGGAACTGTGTTAGGTGGATTTAAAGTACTGCTCTTTTTTATATGAAGAAAAGCAGTCTTCTTCATTCTTCCTGTTCTGTTGAAGTAGTTTCCTTTCTTGCTCCATACAATCTCCTAATTCACATGTGATGTATGATCTGGCTTATAAACTCCATTTATTTTTATATAAATGACTATATATTTAACATGTAAATCTAGATGCTAGAAATATGCAGAACTTTTACTTAACTTTTCTGATAAGCTCTTAGAAATGGAGACAATATTACTCAAATATTTCAGACTGAACAAAATGCTTGCTTATCACCTAAAATTAATTTATTTGCAATTTTTAAAGAAGAATGTCTGTGTTTATTACTATAACCATGGGTACAGAAAAGAACTATTTCTAAGTTTGGGATGCATAATATGAAAACATTTAAAACCTCCATACACTTAAAAAATGCAGTTAAATCAGCAGTCTAAGCCTGGGCTTAGAAAGGGATGTTAAGATATAGTTTGATGCCATACTTTATGCCTATCACAGTGAAAGGAAGTTTTAAAATGAGCTGGTGGTCAAAAGCTTTTCTAAAGCACATGGTTATGAACACCTCTGGAATTGAAATGAATGATAATATTTAACCTTAATAAAAAAAAGTCCTATAAATTCAAGATAATAATTAATTCCTACATTTAAAGAAAGAACACCAAGTGACTGAACAGGATATTTTAGTACAGAGTTAGAATTAAGTTCTTCTTTTTTAATCTGCCACGTGTAAGGAATTACATGTCATGCTCCTAAAGTTTAGATAACTTGAAGAGATATTCCATAATCCTCATAGCAGAGATGACCCTAGCTCCAGAGTTGCTCGTGGAAGTGCTCCATATATTTAGCACATAATGAGGAAAGAGGTTTCAGGCAAGACAATTATGTAGGGAAAAGAAAAGTTATTATGTTCTTCCAGAATTATGCCTGTTAGTAAATGATTGCAGAAGTGTGCTATATCTTTTGTAATAGCAAGTGATTTGGAAACAAAGCAATATTCTAACAGAATGCTGAAATCAGTCTAAAGAACTCAGGAACTCTACTTTCTTGACAGGTCTATGCTACACTATTCAACTTCATAGTATTAATAAATATAGATCCTCCAAATCCTAGGATTGTTCAACATTTTGCCACAGCTTTCCTGCTGCTAATAAACAAACTAACTAGATTACTGCTAGCTTGGATAGTTTTAAAAATACTGCAATACAATAAACATATCCATGAAGTAATCTCTTACAGAGTTTTGACACCTCAAAGTGCTTCTGAAGACAAAAGCTCAAAATGTTAAATTGTTTTTTCATGGGATGCTTTAAGTCAGACCAGATGGCAAAATAATTTAAAAATTTTTACTTGCTAAAGTCTTCACTACATTTTCTCTCTTACTCTTGATTTTTTATAAAGCTTCCACTTAGAGATTATTTGTAATAAACAGAAAAAGAAGAATCTACTTCAAACTGCAGTAAATTGGGTATGTCTCTACACAACAGGTTACTTAAAATCCAAAATCAACATTCCAACCTGAATGTTGTGCATCTTTTTGTTACTGGTAGAGTACCTCTTACCTTTATTTTTGTCAATTATGTGCATCATCTTAAACATTAGTTTCACTGTGAATTGCTGCTCCTCATAAAACGGCAAAAAATAAAAAAAGAAATGGTTGCATTCTATTTTCTTAAGGTCATAATATAAATTGTCACAGCTGTTACTATAGAAACAGAGTGGATTTCATAATTCTAATGCATGCAGCAATAATTGTTTTTATTTCAGCCTAAGGATAGGTAGTTAATAGTGCCAGCTGCAGTTAGCACAGACACAGACTACTGTCATCTAAGCACAAAGCTGCTGTCTCCTGTTCTGTCACTTTAAGCTTTCCCAACCATCAGCAATTCATAGGGGAACCTTAAGGCAGAAAGAAGAGCTGTTCACAGGCCTTCCTTCTGTGGCTGAAATAAAATTCCCTGCAGGAATTATGTTTTCATATGAAAAACAAATAAATAAGGCACAGCACAAGACTCTTCTTGGAGGACAAGACCCAGCTTGGAATATCAAAAGTTTTGGCCACATCAAAATACATTTTTTTTCGGCATAAAGGTGGTAAATCAGTAGAGCAGGATTTTTTTTTTTTTGTTAACTGAGAAGATAACCAAGTACTGGAAGAAGCTGCCCAGAAAAGTTGTGGAATCTCCTTTTGTAGAGGCAATCAGAACTGGTCTGATCTAGATGACCCTGCTTGAACAGCAGGTTGGACAAGGTGACCTCCAGCAGTCCCTTCCAAACTAAACCATTCTGTGATTCTCTGACAGTTTGTACACCTTTGGTTTGACATCTGTACCCCACCCTCAGATTGATCCAGTAAACATTTGCCAGAATAAAGCCAACCTGAGATAACTTCAAATGTTCAACTTTTTTAACAGAGGACTCTTGAATACTACGTTTCACCTAAACACTGAAGTTTTGCCCAAACAAGGTCTAAGCATCATGTAAAACAACAGCAAAACAAGCTCTGCTGTAACCTGTGCTCTCTGGCAGAACGAGAGAATGTTGGTTTTGGTAATAACTTTCTGTTAATTCTGTAAACTGTCTCTTTTCAGGATTATTTGAAGAACAGGATATCACAAGTGAATGGATATTACCCAGCTGTTGGCATTATACTCGTTTACTTCAGATTTGTTCTACAATTTGCTGAGCTGAGCCATGTGAGTGGAGTGGTCCTTTTTAGTGTACAGTTAATAAGGAATAACTATCATAACTCTTACTCATATTAAAAGTATTGTTGTTGCTTTTACTAAGATTTGGCTTGAACCATGAAAGATTTATTCCCAATCAGTTATTTTCAGTTCGTGTTAATTTGGATATAATTAGTGGAAGATATGGGAAATATTTTCTTGTAAGAGATGCAGCTACTGTGTAGTTTAAATATTAATGAGCTTATTCTTTATAAGGATAACTGCAATGCTAATGTAGATTAGCCAAGCAAACAGTTCTTTTTCTTAAAATGAAGGTGATTCAAATCAATAGGTTTGCAGGTTAACTATAAAGCACTATTTTCTGTACTTAGACTTTCTTGCTTAACACCACTGAAGTAGAAAAATTCTACACAGGATTGTATTTCTTTCTGACATATGTCTGTGCAATTTAGTTCTGAAAATCGCTCAGAAACCAGTAACACTATATGAAAAGAAATTGGCTTTTCTTGTCAGCTTGCCCAATTTAGAACTGACAAAAATGCTGTAATGAATTAGGGCAGTGTATCGTCAAAAATAGACATTTATTCAAAGTACTAGGAAAACTGAATTATTACTAGAATTATACTTCGAAACGTCTGTTTAGAGGTCCCATCTGTGAACACAGCAAATTATAGCAGATAAAATGTTGATGGTAAAATTCATGAGTACCAATAATGACATTAGCTGCTGCTGGACAGATAATAGTCACTGAGCCACGAAACTCCTGTACAGTTCTTTCATGAATCTTTTCTCCTCCGATCCTAAGAACTGTAACATACAGATTCTTAGTCATGAGGTTTTGTGTAGCATATCCCTGCATGTCTCTGACTACGAAGGTTTCCCCAGTTCCTCTGGGATTCCTCTCTGTTATTCATACATATGTACATACGTATCCTACTTATTTTGTATTTAGGTCACAGCAGCTATGCATACACAGCAGCACCAAACAGGTCACCATATGTCCAGAAATTCCACATATGTTTGTTATGCTTGTACATTCTGAAATGTATTTGATTTACTATGATGAGCATGAGCATTTGTTCAGTAATACAGTAATTACAATTATAATTTTAGCAATATAAGTATTTTGGGGAAACATTAGGCTTACTGTGTGTGTACTCCATAGAGCATATACAAGCACAACTTCCTAGTAAATCTCAGGCAAATATTATAGCCCTATATTTTCTCAGCCTTTTTTTTTTTTTTTTTGGCAGCCAGCCAGCCTGGAAAGATTCTGCTGCAGCCCTATAAGCTATATTTGGTAATAACTCACTTCTCAGCAAGTACATATAAAACTATGTGAGAGAAAAAAAACCCCAAGGTTCTATTTCTCACTCATTTGAGAAGAACCCAGAGGAAAGAAAACCAACAGTGTGCTCTGCAAATGCAGAAGGTGGAAACAAGTGTGACTATGACTCCTGTTCTTTGGGCCCTGGCACATTTGCCCACAACCTGGCTCATTTGCTCAGGCCAGGCATTGAGCTGTGACTTGGAACCGAAACAAAGTATGATCAGTGAAGTCCTGGATTTTATTTTCATTTTTTCCTTAAACAAGTTTCTGTGTTGAGCAAGTATGGCTAAAATAAATAGACCATAAGAGGAAGAGAGTAATTTAGGCATATTTCATCAGTCATCTTGACTCCCATGATACTTTGTTATAGACAGATGTTAAATGCTTCACCTTCTTTAATAATTCTAAAGCATGTCACAATATACTGTTTTCTAAGATGCATTTAACCAGAATGCACTGTGTGGCAGGCATGTGAAAACGAGGTAAGAACAGATAGCATACAGTGATATAGAGCACAGCAGTACAATTAAAATTTAGACAGCAATAGGCCATCAGAAGTGGCATTCTTTTCCCATTCCAGATATCAAGCAGTGAGATCAGGACCGGGTGTTTCCCCAGGACTCCAGCTGCACGGGGAACCAGGCACACACAGGTAGTATACAGCTATCAACATAAGAACAGCAGGAAAAGTGCTCTTCCTCCAAAAATGAGCAAAACTGAAACACAGAAAAACGACCTGTAACATATCAAGACAAGTAATCTGTGTGATTACAGGCATTTTTTTTTTATGAACTATTAAATTATACAAGGCTGAACAAATTCAAAGACAAGCCACCTGGAAAAAAATCACTGCAAAATTCTTCTGTAGCTCACTTTTGAACTATTTTCACAGTAAGCATCTCTAACTAATTTCAAGGAAAGTACATGAGAGAATGTTTGCTTTGGGTTTTGTGTTTTTTTTTTTTTTAAATAGTGTTAATTAATAGACAACTTCAGAGAGATTATTCTGACATATGTTGTTGATTCCCCCCTGCTACATGCAACATATCTGAAAGACAGGGAGAACTCTGTAACACTCTGTTATCTTTTATGCTTATTCCAGCACAGAGTAGTCATTTACTGTCCTGACTGGGAAAGAAAAAAAACATTAAAAAAATCATTATTATTCAGTCAAACTATTCGCCAAGTTTATGGCATTTACATATAGGTTACTTAATGAATAGTTAGTACTTGAATTCTTTCTTGAACCTTCTTGGGACTCCAGGCTAAGCCTTCACAGAGCAATACAGACAATAATAGAAAAGACCCACTTTCTTGTGAAATCCAGATAGATTTTGCATATATAAGAAAATCTTGCTTTCTTAAAGGTGTCTTTTGGGGGCAGCCAGTAATTTTCCTGATAGCTTTTGTGCTTTCATTGTATTTTGCTGTCCTTGGAGTGGTGAGGAACACAACAAACAGGAACAGCCTCACGTGTATCAAATTCATCTGGCCATCCAGAAAAAAACTGCCAGCCTTTTATTTAGGATCTGCTACAACAGCACTGTGTCTGCCCTTCCATGTCTGACACCTTCTTTCAAGCTGTTATCTTTCTTCACTCCTCCTCCTCTCACTGTTAGCAATAGATGAGCTTTGGTTACCACAATATTTATGCTTTATCACTTAAGCATGCAAGGGCAACCAGGAGCAATCACCTGTGACTTCAGTAGAGTTACTGCATTCATCTGCAAACCCATCCAGAAAATTGCACTTATATAAATAGTGTGATTGATTTTCATCAGCCTATGGCATAAATAAAAATGTAACATTTTGCAAATGTATCTAAGGATTTTTTAGGCGGAAAGGTAAACAGGACAAGAAGTTAACCATTTGTTTCATGATAATACACAGGATTATCAGGTTGTTTCAAGTTTATACTGTCTGTATCAATACAGTTCTTCAAAGCAGTAACCTTTGTGTTTTATCTACAATGACTTTCTAAAAAACAGCAATCTCTACAGACATATATTTTCAGCAGGATCCATCAAAAATACTTATTTGTCATTTCAAGTGTTTCTTCTACAATTTTAGTCATTAATACATTCAGTGAATGAAGATTAAAACTATTATACATAGTAAAATATAGCAAGGAATCTTACAGACATTCTAGTAGAAAGAGAAAAGCAGATTATTTGGATTTTTTTCCACTAAGATGGCAAAAACTGATCAGGACAGCAAGTATACCTGGTTATAAAATCACCTACACTTCCAATGGACATTTTTCCATGCCATAAATGTAATTCCACCAAAATGATATTTTACATCTCTATACTCATCATCACAAGGTCAAACATGATTTTCTATTTCTTCACAGATGAATTTTTCACTGAATTTCACTGAAATTTTAGAGTTGGAAGGGACCGTAGAGATCATCCAGCCCAACTCCTCTGCTGAAGCAGGATTGCCCAGAGCTAGAGCCTGTCACTCAGGAGCATCCAGGTGGGGCTTGAAAACCTCCAGAGAAGGGGACTCCACGACCTTCCTGGGCAGCCTCTGCCAGGGCTCCCTCACCCTCGCTGGGAAGCAGTTTTTTCTCAGATTTGAGTGGAACCTCTGCATCAATTACATTTAATATTTTCAGAATTCTACTGACAAATCTTCAGCATGGTATGAAAATTAAAACAAGGGAATCACTAAAGGCAGACTCTGTTAAACACTGAGTATGTATTTGTTGCAGGAGATGCAGAATTTCAGCCTCAAGTAATCTTTTTTATTTTTTATTTTTTTTACAATAAAACTTTTACTATAAGTATTCACAAAGAACTTCATCAGGACTACAACATTCCTGCATGAGTCACTTCTGTACAGTTCCTATCCCAAATTTCTGTCCCTTGTGCATCATAAAGCTGAGTGAGACATGTTGCCATGAGTACAGGCAACATGCACAAGTGTTACCAGATAATGAAACAAGGATGACTGATGTGCTGAAGCTGACTAAGCATGCAACATTACCTACAACAATCCGAACAGAGAGTGCAGAGAGAAACCTTTTGTTCACGGAATTAGTGGATGGTTGGGGTTGGAAAGGACCTTGAAGTTATCTTGTCCAACCCTCTTGCTCAAGCAGGGTCACCTATAGCTGATTGCCCAGGAACGTGTCCAGACAGCTTTTGAGCATCTCCGTGGATGGAGACTCCACCTCTGGCTAACTTGTTCCAATGCTCAGTAATTCAAACAGTAAGAAAAAACAGC
>JAOXNG010000052.1:26019143-26029781 GCA_028566535.1 Scolopax minor | reverse complement strand
CATTTCATCATCACTGCAGCCAAGGCTACCCTTGACTCGACATTCCCCACCATCCCCTCCTTGTTAGTAAGGACAAGATCAAGCACAGCTCCTTTCCTCATTGGCTCCTCGATCATTTGAAGAAGAATTTCATATGTTCACATTTCATTCCACCTCCTGATTATCTTGTTGAATTATGTCCTTAGAGGAATTAGGGATTTAAATAATCACTAGGTTTTTAAAACTAAACACCTAGTGGGAACATCTTAAATAGAGAACTTTTAGAACATACAGCTTAAAATTCTGAAATCTCTTCCAAAAACAAAAAGGAAAGAATCATGTAATAGAGAGTATTTGGGTGGCAGAGGACAGCAGGTAGTCAGTTAACAACTTCACTCATTTTTGTCTTCAATAAACAAATAAATCTACCAAGCAAGGGAACTAGTGAGATCATCCAAACAAAATAAAAGTAGCCACATGTATCTTGAAATGTATTTTTTTCTATTAAGAAAATTAGAAAGAAATAAAGAAGCTGCTCAATTTTAGGCTTTTAGTTTGCTTCATTACACAATGTGTTAATTATGTCTCATCTCTATAATATTATTTTCTCAGAGGCTTCTGTTTTAGCAGATAATTAAGCCTATTTCATGAATCTCATTAAATTTTTTCATAACTTTTAGTACAGCAAATCTTTCACCAGACAGGTAGTGTATGGCTTCAGTATGGACTAATACTTAATGAATCCTGTTTTAATTAGCTTAATTCTTCCCCCCCTTCCCTCTACTAGTTAACAATCCGTGCTCAGATCAAATTTTCTCAAAATGATCATAGAATCATTGTTATGTTATGGAAGAGACCTTCAAGATCATTGAGTCCAACTGTTAACATCCACCACTAAACCATGTATCTAAGAACCACAACTACATGTCCTTTAACACCCCCAGGGATGGCAACTCAACCAACGCAAACTGTGTATGGCAATTATTCAACATTAAACTAACTTGAATTACAAAGGATTCTGAAATTTCCCAACTTGGATGTCCAAATGTAGGCAGTTTGATCCATGTTTAGGTATATAAATTAATGGTCTGGCTTTTCAAATAAGCTAAATAAAGTTATTCTATTTCATGATAAGGCTTAACTAATTAAGTCTTGTACAAACTTAATATTTTTTAAGGGTTATAAAAGTGGCAAATACTTGGTTTTCATTTCCCATATATCTCACAAAAAGAAGAATGATATTTTTATGTTCTTGTATTAAAAAGTAACATAAGTGGTTTTATACTCTAACATAAATAAAACATTAAACAAAACAGTAAAACCACCCATGATATCAATGAACCAAAAACCAAAACCAAAATACCAAAACCAAAACCATCGAATTCAAATGAATAATAAAAGACCTCAGAAAAGTCTTATATTTACTTATAGATCATCTAATTTCCTCCTAAGGCTAACATGGAAACTGGAATCTGATGCCATATATGATCAATAATCCTCCTAGAAGCTTAGTGTGAGATAGAGGAGACATTGCCAAAAGTAGTCAGCCAGAAATTAAATTGATTTGGGTTTTTTGTTTAGGATGGGGTTTTTTGTGGTTTTTTTTTTTTTTAAAGGAGAAAGCAATACAAACATTTCCCAGCATTCCACATTGAGCTTTGCAGCTTCTCCAAGGAAGGATGATGTTCAAATCTTCTAAAGCTTTGTTTGACTGGCCTGACCTTATTAACACAATTCAAGCTTGCAGAAAAAACAACAAAACATTTTTGGAGTTTATGATTTCTATGAAGTGTTTGTCACAACACAGAGGGCAAGTTCAGCTTATCAGTCTTTACTGTTTGGGCCTAGAATAAGGTTGAGTCATTTTGTACGCAGTGTAAGAAATTATCTGATTGCATTACAAAGTGGAATTCCAATAAAAGATCACATCTGATAAAAATTATGCACATTGTTCCTAGGAACAGCAAGAACCATAAACATGAAGATTCAAATATACAAGACACTGCAGATTTTAACTAGTGCTGTTTTTTGACAGGGCAAACATCCAACTATGTGAAACCATTTAACTGGACCTCAGAAATATCAACTATAGAGTCCAGCCAATATTTTCCAGTTTGTGTTCTTGAAGTCAAGCCTAGATTGCTACTCTTTTAGAAGTGATCCAGCCTGACTCGTTAAAAAGATAACATTTTTAAAGAATGATCAGTATGGTTCACCATAAAAAAGTTGCATCAGGCACCCCCCAAAACCAAAAGCATCCAAAATTTTGAATTTACTACTGGAAATTTAGCCCTTGTGTCATTTTTACGTACACCAATAAAACTGTTTCAGATATCCAAATAAAAGTTTTCAGAGGTGAAAAGATGTAAAGTCTTAAAATAAGTATTCAGGCAATCTTTGTCCTTTGTTAGTATTAGAGCACTGTTGATATCTCATGGAAAAATTACTCTTCAGTGATAATTACTTCCGTGTTATTCTATGGATCAGCTCAGTTTAACAGTATTAGATACTTGCCCTTCTAAAGGCTAGCGACAGATTAAAACTTCTGCTTGGTACTTTTGAAAGTTCCCTGTAAAATCTTAGGATATTCTCTTTGGATCTCATGATTGTTGAAATTGTGTTCTCTGACAGACAAATCTCTTGCAATACAATCATTGTTAAGGTTTGACCCAGGAACCATTTTTTCCCCTTGAAATATTTCTATACTCAGGCCATTTTGCTTAATTTATGATAAGTTGTTTAAATACTGGGTTTTCGTTCTCTGTGTTCTAAATCATAACTTAAGCCTATACAGCAAGGACAGAGCAGTGTTTAAAATGCAGAACTGTTTGTCTTCCCTATCTGCCTGTCTGCCCTCTTGTTTTCTTTCTCGAAAAAGCAGTACTGCTCTCCATGAGTATCAGCTACAAAGTTCCAAAAAAAACCTGAAAAAGTGAAATGCTACAGGGACTTTGGGAAGATGTGATGTGAGGTAGAAGTTACCTCATCATCTCAGATTACAGGGAAGAGCCACTCATTTGGAATGGTTTCAATAACAAGTCACCAACCAAATCTGAACACTTTTCATTTCTCTGAGCAAAAGCCAAACATCTTTGGAGCCCAAATGTCTTTCGTAGTGTACTCAGATATTAGCACTATTGAAAACCCTTTATGAAATTGGTCATTCATCCAGGATAACTGAAAAACTTCCCATCTAGTTACTCGTGTTATAGTACCCCAATTGTATTGAACTTTGGGATATTTGAAACATTTTATCTCTATGATGTCATCTGAAGTAAAACAAATTTGAAAATCCCAAAAGAAATTTTTTAATTAAATCATGCATTGCCACTAACTTTTTGAAAGTCAGTAACCTTTCATGAAGATTTTTAATGGGAGATTTTGATGAAGCACTTAAGAAAATAATCTCAGAATGAACACTCACTATTTTTGTGGCAACCCATCATTTATGTGATTACCCAGAAGAGTATTTTAAACATCTCACAGACAGAAGCTGGTAATGTATTCCAAAACAAGAAGCTTTTTACTGATGGCTGGCAGTAAAGTGTGTTCCTTGATACCTATTTTAACATCTACAAAAATAAACTTTTCTGAAATTGAAAGTAACAATCTAACTCACAAATCCATAATGTTCAAAGAATTAAGAACAATTTCTCAGCAGGTTAAAAAGACACAGTGCTCCTACCTAACATTAAAACTCCTCTGTACTTTTCAGGGGTAGCTAACCACGTGTGGAGGCCAGCAATGTATTCTGCCACAGAAGCTTCTTCCCAAATAAGGCAATTATTATGCCACCACAGTAATCTTTTAGTGCATTCTATAGCAGTTTCCTGAATACCCGAATATGCTGCTAGATGGATAACTATAGCCCCTGTCACAGGATATCCTGCGTTCCACTTTTGGATGTTTAATACCCCTTCATCAAACAACCAGTCTAGATCAATTTCTTCGGCCTCATCTTTATCAAGCAATACTTCCCTCAGGGGGATTTCTGTCCCAACAGGATTTAAGTCCCTCGCCTTAGCTGAGGCCTCCTGTTAGTACACTTCATTCATTCATTCAAAAAAAATCACATCTTTGTTTTATACCTGAATTTTCCACTTGCTCTAGAGTCACTTAAATTTCCACATGATTAAGATGACTAAGATTATATATGCCAAGTGTTGAGTGATAGATCTGTATTCACATTAAAGTTCCCCCACCACTAGGTACCCAGAAAAATAAACATTAAGCATGATTTGGAGAGCTTTAAAAGCCAAACACAAGGACAAATTCTCAGATTTGCTGACAAATTATTGCTTTAATCTTATTTTCTCAAGCTTCAAACAGAAGCTGTGCATACCTCTTCTCTCTGCAAGGAAAACTCAAACTTACTTTTAGTAAGTAAGGAAATTACTTTGATTTGAGCCCTAAGAAGGTAGCCTATTATATTGAAAGAGCTACAGTCCTCAAAACTTGGCAATAATTGCAAGAGGAGAGAACTGCCAAAAATCATGTTAGGAGATTACACCACCTACTACACATTCAATTCTGATTAAAGGGCAAGCCCAAAAATCAAGAAGGAACAAGCATTTAAAAATTCAGCATGAACTAGGTAACCACTCAAAAGTATAAAGGACTAATCAGAGAAATTCTTAAATTTAGTGACTGAGCTGTAAGAGTGTTTCATGCACTAGGCATGTGCCTGTTCTGTTTTGGTTGGTTTGTTTCTGTTTCTGCTTCTTTTTTTTTGTTTTAAGGGGGAATGGCCCCTTTTACTGGGGACCTTTATACTTTACATAAATCAAACAATGAAGTAAGTCTGCATTCCCAAGGATGGAGAGTGAACAAGAAGGAATACAGATGAGTGTACAGCTCTGAACAGGAAGATCAAAAATTGGAGCCACTTTTATTTATCCAGTGAAACAAGGTTTGAAGTATCTATTACATTTCATTAAAACTGTTCACAGGACAAGAGCATGAGTTGCCCTGCTGTTTCTGATTATTAGGACAAGGCTAATAGCTGTCTTTGTCTTCTGTTGCTCACTTGGATGCTGCAATTACTCTGATCTATAGGACTTGAAAAAGGATACCTATTCTTTCAGGAATCTGAGGCATAATCTACGAGTCTGGATAAGTACTGCTTAAAAATGGACAGATCCAGCCATAATTGTTCCATTTGCTGAGCAACAAAAAGTTCTGAAGCTGAAAATAAACATTTGACTCCTGCTTTGCTGTCTTTCATACCTTCTACCAAGAAACGCAATAGCAGATCGCGAGCCCTCAACCTGAGTTTGTGTGTTTTCCTGTAGTTACTCTTTAATTTAAATCTTTTACTTTTACCTGGTTTCCCACTAAGTTCTAGAAAGATCTCAAGATACTTGTCAGCTGGGCTATGAAATGAGATTGCATAGAATTCTACCAAAAAAAGTAACAGAAATACAGGTTAAGAGACAAAAAAAAAAAAAGATTTCAGACTGCTTTCCAATGCTGATGAGGTAAAACCTACAAACCCCAAAATATCTTGTTCCCTAAAAGTACCCAATGGTACTTTTGATACCCAATGGCATCAGGATGGATAAATCATCCTTCCTGAAATGATGGAACCTCCTTTTGAACCTAGTAAACCTCTTTTTGAACCTAGTAAAATTTTTAGCATTAAGTATTTGATGATAGCTAATTACATTAAGTGTGATATTGTTGTCTTGAATATAAACTTTGAGAGTTGAAAGACAGATTGAGAGAAAAAAAGTATAGGAATATTGCTTTAATGATGCTATTTTTGACTCAACATTTTCTAAATACAATCTGTTCTATATAGTTGATTTGACTGCAATTTATATTAATTAAACGTTTCAACAACACACTCCTTTTTGATATATAAAAAAAGCTTGTTAAAATTAAGTTTCTGGTGGTAGCCTGACAAAAGCTTTGTTGGGCTGCACCCAGCAACAACACTCAGGTTTAGCCGTTCTCTTTTTTTCTTCCTTATACTGCATTAGAAATAACCTTTCATGCCCAAAGATGTTCTTAGATTATAAGTATATATATTTTTTTTTTCCTCCCTACTAAAGACAGCGAATTCTCATCCATACCAAGAAAAAATTGCCTCCATAAATTATGGGCAGCCTCAAGCTAACTTCATGTACCATAAATACCAAATGAGAACACTGACTGTCATGTACTAGATGTCTTCATGTTTTAATCTATGGTAATTTGACTTCCGGATGTATGGTCCAACAACTAATTTAAAATCAATTTTATAAGGCTGTGATAAGGGCTTTGTACACTATGAGCCTTCGGTTCCTGATGGTAAGCTGAATTTAGGAGCATTGCTACTCTCTTGTCATGCAAATCCAAGTCATACTGAATGCCAGGGTTAATGGGTATTATTTTGACTGTGTATTTAGGAAGCTGCGTTAAATCATATTTTTATTTTTAAGGATTTCATGCTTAATTAGCACATATCTTTTACTAAACTTAATTATAGGGCCATACCATGTTTGCCTGCCTTTCAGAAACTGCAACTTGAAATGCCACTCCACTAAAGATGTTAAACTAAAGGTGCAGCAGCAGATTAAGCATACTTGCTTTTGGGGGACCTCATCAGTAAAATATTTTTCTTTATCAATACAACACTATTAATGGAAAAGCAACACAACTTTATTCTCTTGACCAACTTTTACCTCCTAATACTTTCAGACACAGTTTAGTCATTCCTTCTTTGCCGACAGCAGGACAGCTACTATAATCAATTCTCTTTTCTTTACAGGAAGGACAGCTGCCTTATGATGAACAAGGTATAGGGTTTTCTCTCCTGTAAAAAATTATTCCTGACTCAAGTATTTCACTCTTCACGTAGGCTCCACAGTGAGGGTGTCAGAAGGCAGGGCATAAAGATAGACTGGAAAAATTAATTTCCCCGCTGTGGCTATGAATAAATTTAAGTATACAATTAAATCATATTTTAACTAAAAAAGTGCATTTTCATAGCAGTGACATAACAGAACTTGCAGATAATAATTCTGATACCTATCCCATTGCCTCAGTCTTCACTGTCTCTTGCTTTCTCTGCTTCTTTCATTCTCTACTTTAATTCCCTTACCTGGCTTCTTCCCAACAATACAGTACAATTAGAGGTACTGCATTGTGCTCCATTTAATTTCTGCTAACACAACAGCTGTAGTCACCCTTCTGTGAAGCCAACTTGATCATCTTCTTAAATTCCCCAAATCTTTGAAAATTACCAGAAAAGGTTGAACTCTCTAATTAATGCCTTTTAGCATTATTGTCTGACATTTCCCCTTTCATAACTCTGGAGTCTTGCACATCTATACTATTTCATGCTTTTTTGCTCCTGTTTTGTTAACTGATATTCTAAAATCAACCACTTTCTCAGTTCAGCCCATTTTTTCTGTGCATTTGATGTCTTTGCTTGAATGGTCATAAACCTTTACAACTAAATCCATAGAATTCTGTGCCCTGGTGTCTCTTACTGATACAACATTTAACACCAAGTGGCAGATTCCCAAAAGAGTTATGCAGGACATCTCAAATTACTTTTCAATACTTTCTATGTGAACTGGAAGGTCTAAAAATAATTTCAAAAATGTATTTAGATAGTGATTACTTAAGGGCAGGTCAAGGTTGTCTCTAAGAAGGATTTTTTAAAACACTTGTTGCCCTTTTGAGGAAATACCTTGAGTTTATTCTTTTATATATCCTTTCAATTATATGAAGCTCTTACTGTATGGCCGTGCCATTTATTAATACCTTGACCAGTTGGCACAAACTCGGTTTTTCCATTCTGTTATCAACTAGAAAGTAATTTTTCTTCCTTCATTTTAATTTGCAGTTTATTTCTTTGCCAGGCAGAGAAAGCATTGACCCTGTATGGTTATAATTTACTGAGGATGAGAAAATGGAGGTAGTGAGGATGAATCATGACATATCTGCTGTTCTTTCACTTAAAAAGAGAAAACCCTTGGAAGCATAATTGGGCAATCTTTAGACAGAATGACCAGTGATCCTTCAGTATGTCTAATTAAATGTTTACTAAGTTTAATAAGAATTTAGATGTGTGATAACCTGAAAAGACGCAGCACATTGAGGTACCTGAAGAAAATAACAGTAATAATTTTTTCTTGCTTTCCTTCATAAAGGAAGCTTATGAGCTGCTGAGATAAATGCAGGAATTTTATTGGAATTGGGAAGAAATTTAATCTTCTACCTGGGTTTTCCTAAATCTGTTTTATGCAGGTAGGAAAATGGGAGTCACTTTCTGCTGGGTAAGCAGACTGGTTGCTGCTGACAACAGCACATTACAGCTGCTCTTAGGAGAAACCAGGATCCATGGATCCAGTTATTCAGCTGTACAGTCTGACGACTGCCTGCGTAAGATCTTAAAGAACTTTTCATATTTGATTTGATAAAGATACTCTACTTTTACTTCAGCGTGGAACCATGTGTAACTAACAAGCTTAACCTCGGCAGACCTAACTCCAGTTTCAAAGGCAGTTCTTGGGAACTTCTGTGTGAATTTGGAAGCAAAGTGATGTTTGTTCTTCAATTTTGGTGCCCCAAAAAGTTGTACTTCAGAACTGAGTATGAAGTTCTGAAGTATGAAGCAGAAGAGAGTAGGAAAGATGTAAGATGTGAGGTCTGGACAACCTAAGTTACCTGCAACTTGGGTAAAATTGTTTCAGTCACTAAATCCTTTAACTGTGTCATAATCTGAACTGTGTTACTGTTTGAAGGAATGTATTCAAAACTGTTTTGAAAGTTATTTGGATGTGTCTCTATTTCAACTTTTCTGCTTTGCACATCAGAAAACGGTTACTGCTTTAGTAGGACCCTTTTAGCTAATAAGAGAACAAACTTGGCTTCATTAAGATTAATGGGGTGGGGAAATAAGGAGCAACAAGCAGGGAGTTGTAATGGCTCTCCTCCACATTGGCACCAAAAGTTTTACTGACTTCTGAGTGCCCTACAGCTGCACAGACTACGCAAGATTTCCCTCAAGGTTTGCCTCAGCTGGGCTCTTCATTAGTGCAAGTTTCCTACTGTCTCAGGGACAACATATGCCTCCTGAGAGGGAGCTCAAACAGCACACCAAAGCCCCACCTCTGAGGGACTACATTCTATTGTTACTTCAATGTGAACAAAATGACTAAAGGAATAAATTGTTTTTCATTATTTGTTCTTTACTATACCGAGAACTCATTTTTAATAATCTCAAGAGTCGTTATTCAAAGTGAAGCCTTTGCCTTATAGTTCCATAAATACTTTCGACACCTACAATTTGCTTCAGTCAAATTAAAGCAGTAATAAAGTAAATACTGTTTTAAAATTACCTACTATACTTTGCTACAACTGTATAATGTTGAAAAGTTCAGGTTGGGATCTGAAAATACCTAATTCTGCTCTATGTGAGTCTTGTGAGAACACTGGGGTGGGTGCTTCAGGAAGTAATTTAGAAGTCATCATGTAGAAAGATCAGAATAATTATCAACCAGCTGTATGTCTTCCAGAGACTTGTCTCGGGCGGTGACCAAGCCAGCATGCTGATGGCATATGATGTTGTACCAGAGCAGACATTCATTGCAACACAAATCTGACAGCACTTCAAAGCCAAAAATGGCTTCGCAACATGTAATGTCAGAGTCAGCGCCAACTTCTCACCTCTTTAGCTGCAGCTGTGGCTTTGCTCAGCAAGGCTTGTGGGATCCAGCTGCTGTCACAGAAACCTGCTACATGTAAGAACCATCCAAGCAAGCACCTGAAAGGGGATGAGAAATCCTACACCTTCCTGATGAAGAAAAGAAGCAATAAACCTAACTTCTTCTGCATCGTTAGTTTAGCATGAACCACATCAGGATGAAGACAACCCAAAGGAAGGTTTTGCTATCATACTGTAAAGAAAACTTACTGCTTAGTTTGACTTGGATGCCCTAGCTTTCTGTCATATTGCATGCTAGCTTGTCGTAGAGTTGCTAAAAACCTTCTCCTTGATGGGGGCGATGGTTGGACACCAGGATTTCAAAGCAATAATAGCAGGAGCAGGTATGCAACCCTAACATACAGGTGCAAGCCTTCAGCGCCTTCCAACACCATGGTGAGAGGTGGACTAGTGCTCCAACTTCTAAACCAGTTCATGAATGTTAACTCTTTTTTTTTAAAGCAACTCTTGAAAGATTATTCTATTGTGGTCATGGCCAAAAGGATGAATTAACTTCTAATTAAAACTACACTGATAATTACTTTTTCTTTTGATGACCAAGTAAATAGAAAACCTGTTTGGAAACATTGTATCAGTTCATCTGTAAGTTAACTAATAACACAACCTACTTCATTAAATGCTTCATAACTATCTGAAAAGCCATGCAGAAATATTTGTAAAAAAGAGCAAGAAGGAGGAACATAAAACTACAGGCCAGTAGCTTCACCTCCATCCCTGGAAAGGTGATGGAACGACTCATTCTGGGCATCATCTCAAAACATATGGAGGAAAAGAAAGCTGTCAGAAGTGGTCAACACAGATTCACCAAAGGGAAGTCATATCTGACTAACCTGATGGCCTTCTTTAATGGCATGACTGGATGGGTAGATGAGGGGAGGGCAGAGGATGTTGTCTACCTCAACTTTAGCAAGGCTTTTGACAGTCTCCCACAGCATCCTCAT
>JAOXNG010000052.1:25994669-26006712 GCA_028566535.1 Scolopax minor | reverse complement strand
AAGAATGAGTTTGAGGATTGAACTGTTTTGCATGCTCAGGGAGGTGTCCTGAAGTCTTGTGAAAATTTTATTAGCACTAGGTACCATCATAAAAACAATAGTTCTGACAAAAAAGGAGATGCATAATAATACCCAAAAGGAGCACCTAAATAAAAATTAAAAAATAAAAATTTGTTTCTATATGGACTCTTGATGAGTCAATTTACTTTTTCTTACTCCTTTTCCAGCCCATTATTATTGGCAATGCTTGAGAAGATGAAAACTGCACCCGTCTTTTGAGTTCTGTGATGGTGTTTCTGGATTTAGAATTGTACTACTATACAGACACAGACTTCAGGTCATGCTGTTTTCATGAAACATATACTGTATAATATTAAGACTGTTTAAGCTGTACAATTCAAGAAAAAAAGCTCATTGTTGAAGTCAGCTCCTCCAAAATTCTTGAAGCTGTTCTGAAACTTTTACCACTACTGCAGAAGAAAATTTGCTGTGGCATGGACGAGTAGAATATTAAAAATCCTGTCAAATTTCTTAGAGAATAAGATTATCTTTCTGGTATTCAGCAAATTAGATTACTCTCCAAGATGCAGAAATTTTTTAATACACAGCCTAGGCAACCTAATTAAATAAACAGTATGGGTTGGCTCCAAAACATTATAGATCACACGTTAATGCAAAAAGCCAACATAATTATGAAGCACCCATCCCAGACTTTTGGGTACATAAAATAGATTTAAACAAACCATTAATGTAATAATGAGTATAAAAGTGATCATCAGAATGACAAAAATAATTCGGTCCAACTGACAAAAACTTATTAATTTGCTTACAGTTCAGAGAACAAAAACACATCAGCAGCAAGACTACCAACATCTATTACTCATCAAGCTACTTTAAACAGGCAGGTAGTACAAATCTTAATGAAAACGTTCTTTCTGAAAGCTATAGAGAAATTATATATAAATTGGAAGCCTCTTCCCTTAAGTAGAAACAGGCTCATGGAGAGCTCATAGAGCTCAACCCACCCCTCCCCCCCTGCTATCTGCAGATATATCAGAAATTTAAACACACTTTTCATGGCATTACCCTTCCTCTTCAAGCCATCTCAAGTTTCTCTTTTTCAGCTTTTTGTTGCATTCCAGTTCTGGAAGGCAACATGAAGCAACAGCAAGAGGGCAGGAAAGCCACCGCAGCATAGAAGATGCCAGGAGGGCTGAAGAAACAAGAAGACTAGAAGGCCAGAAAGCTCTTATACTCCCATGAAGTGCTCACTTAATGCAGTCAAATTCTGCAAGGTTTACACTCAGTCCTCTGATGTTGTACCTTAATCAGATCCCAGTTTAGGAACTGGTAAAAGTTGGCTAAGTCAACCAGCCAGGCAGGCAGGGTAGCATCAATAATGATGGCGGGAGTTATTCATCATAATCAGTTAAGTTACCAGTTAAGGCACCTTTTTCCTGCTTTAAAAGCTGACTGTGGTGTTAAAGTTTGTTCCATAGTACCAGAAGGGGTGTGAGGAGGGTCAGTGACCAGGAAACCAGCCACTCATTGCCAGCTTTCCTGGGCCACCCTGCTCTTCAGAGAGCCTTTCTGTCCCTGAGCCTCTCTCAGTTCTGTTCCACCAGTGTTGAGGCTGGAAATGAATCCTGCTACGGTGTGGGGCAAAAGCATCTCAATGGCAGTAGATTTATTAAATAATTAAATGTTTTATTAAAAGATTTGCTACTAAATGAAGAATGTTTTAATAGGGAGATTGTATAAAACACTAAGGCTCTTGTTTTTGTTGGAGTGGAGCTTGTTACCCAGACTGTACCAACCTGAGATCAAAGCAACTCACTCACTGTTTTTATTGAAAGGGGAGGGTCTGAAGCAAGAATTGGGACAGATGTGCCCATTTGCAGTGCATCTCATGAATGACCAGCCCATCTCACAAAACCTGGAGTTAGTCAGAGGAACAACATATGATAAAAAAGTCTTACAGGTTAATTTCTTTCTGCTGAATTCACTATCTGCCCCTTAAGTGGGTGAATCTGTAAGCTGGGTAAGCACTCCAGGTCCTTCAGGGTAGGCTGGAATGGAGCTTTTCCATGAGTTTCTGTATCAGGTTTTATTGAGACAGTGGATTTTAGGAGCTTGGGCTCAAATTGATTAACTATTCTTGTTGTGTGTGCTCAGGGGGCAGGAAGGAAACATTAAATTACACCCACTTGCTAATGAATAATGTAATTATACGCTAGGGTATTAGAAGGTTTTTACATTAAGTCCCTGATGGTTTTGTTGTCTTGTAAGAACCATCTGTGTTTAAATAAGCTAGAATTAACATTGCTTCCTTAAAAAGTCTGTATTTGTAACTTGGGTAAAGAGCGTTTGTGTTAAGAAAATAACATGCTTAAATTTTCAGGGCAGGTGGTAGCATTAAAAAGCCAAACACTTCTACATTAGATATCATGCACATCTTTTAAAGGCAAGAGTTCTTTAACACATGCTTGGAGACTTCTCCTCATAGCTCTGATAACAGCATGCAAAAAACTCTGATATTTCTCCTTTTTCTACATGGCACTTTAGGGAACTAATGGAAACTGACTTTCTAGTGTAATAACTGTATGAACTGGCAAAAGCTGTCATTTCAGTTTTACATTTGAACATAAAAGTGTAAGCAACTACTGTACTGCTAAATTCAAATATCCTCAAAGAATAAAAAACAATAAAACCCAATATTTATTCATGTCTTTAGGACAAAGAGTTGTGCTGAAGGCAGAATTTTGGCCTTGGCACTCTGTGTTTTATATTAAAGTTCCAAGTTGTGAAATCTTCAAAATGTATAATTCAATCTCATTGTGCACAGTGGTTTCTTTTAGAAGTAATTCTGGAGCGTGTGTCAACGGTAAGTGACACCATTCTAGTCCACTTAAATAAGAAGTGCTATGTTCTCTTCTGCAATTGTATAAATTACCAGTTGAATGAAGACTCTGTTGTTGTCTTTTTTGCATATGTTGTGTAAACCTAATTAATTGACATAGATTCAACCTGATTTGGTTACAGGAAAGGAAAGTTGTGAGGGATTGCTGCATTTTCTTCTAGGCCAGTCACTGTTCTGGCTCTAATCTACTGTCCCTAGCGACACCCTAGGCTGGCATCAGTGAGGAACTGGCAAAAGGAAGAGGTGCTCAGTTGTGGCTCAGAAAGACTAATAAATAAAGAAGGAACTAATATATAAAGAGGGCTTAAACCCAAAACTGGCCCGTGGACAGTGCCAGTAAATGTAGGAGTAAGCTTTGTCATTTAAAGTAAATTTATTCAGTAGATTTATTCAGGCTGGTCAAGTTTGCCTCTTGCCTTGCTCCTTCCCAGGTAGAAATGCATAGTAGCAGGAGTCCCAAAACCTTTAGTGGCTACAGGGTTGGTTTTGAGCATATGAAAACAGATTTTTAAGAGCTTGGAGCCAGGTTTTAAAGTACTTGGCATCTATAACTGGGGACAGATTTTCAAAAGAGGTTAGCACTGCCTGTTCTGAGCTCTTGTGAAGATTTGTCCATTTTTATTTTGTGCCTAACTGAACTGATCTGTTGAAAATCTGGTCCCTATAGCTAAGCATGGCATTCTTTGAATGTCGTGAGGGCAGTAATAACATGTACTTAAAAAAAAAAAAGCAAGCAGCTGTACAGCAGCCCCCGCTCAGTTGAGTACCCCAACACTGCCACCCAATACACGGCTGAACTCTCTGGTATCTGCAGGAAATAACTTCTGCTGAGACCAAAAAAGAGTGAAGGTAACTATGGTTTTGCTCCCTGTGTTCTGTCTGTGTGCTTATTTGAAGTATAATTTTCTGTGAAAGGGAGGCTGCTAGTTATGGGTGCAAAATGTCATGTGTTTGGGAAAGTACAGGAATGAAATGCTTTAATTAAAACTTAGTTAATTAACCGTTAATAACATTGTGGGTTCTGAGATACCGCCAGTGCTTCTAGGTTGTGCTGCCTTCTGGCAAGGAGGCTGGGATAAATGTTTTGGTTCCCTTTCACTATAATCAATGGTGCAATTCCTACTGAGTTTGATTTAGCAGTGTTGAGTCTTGTGTTAAAATAGTTGCACTACAAACAAAATGAATGTTTGGTGTTGCAAAATACTTATTTCAATCTGCTATCCTTAGCAGTGCTGTTACAGGGTAGTAATACTTATTCCTGTGGTCTTTCTGGCTAGTCTATGACTTATTATTGTAGATTCAGGCACTGCAGAAGATTTTTTAGTTCTGTTACTGAATAATTCCTTTAATTTGAAATTAATTTATTTTTCCATTTTTGTAATGTTTTGGCATTGTCTTTGGACCCACTATGTCTGATTAGATATGGTTGGAGATTAGTTTGCATTTATGAGAAGTACTTACTAGAGTTATGTGAATTCTGTATAAGGTTTTAATGTTTTATTATCAGGACACAAATGATAATTGTGAATTTGCTAAGGATTTGTAAATGGATTTGGAGATGGAATTTATTTGCCAAGACAAGCCACAGAAAGATAGTTTCCTTAAGTTTAGGTGTATTTTTCTTCCTTATTTAGTTTTTAGTCTCAAACTTTGCAATGCCTTATTAGTGAATAGAAGCTGTGTGTAGTGCACCCATTTTGCCAAGTGGGAATGTAATGTTAAGATTCCTTGTAAAATTTCCTAGTCCTGCTTCCAGAGAAGCAGAAAAATAATTATTAATCGACTTTATGTGATAAAAAATTATTTGTTATGAAAAAGTAAATGCAGGAGACATTAACATGGCTATTTCAGAATAATTTATTATGCCTTTGGACAAAACTTCTTTTAGATAAAATCTCCATCACTTGGTGCCAGAATAAACTCTGGGAAAATGAATTATTATCTGTTGAAGCTGAAGAAACAAACCAATAATTTTCTGTGGACTTTTGAGGGGCAAAGAAAAGACACAGAAAATGAAAACAGAGCTGTATTTTTTGTATGCATTGTATTTCTTTTGTGCCGTGCTTGCACAGTTTAGATGTGGATTTTAAATAACCCAGGCTGAGAAGACTATAATAGTATAATTCTTATGTAGACGGCATAGGATATTGGTCTATATGTCAGCATTGCCCATAGAGAATAGCTGAGTGAACCTCAGATAAACAAATGAAAATAAATTCAAAATGGCTAAATTTAAGTCAGTAACTCAGAGCAGTAAGATTCAGAAACATTCAAATAAAGGTGATAAGGGAAAAGAGATGAATTGTTAAGATAACTGCTTTACAGATCTTTCATGAAACTGAAAACTGGACACTTAGGGCATCATGCTGTTTCTAACCTGCCAGTGTCACCTGGAGCAAATTATAGGCTTTTTAAAGACTTAGTAAGTTAGAATAGTGTGGTGGTTGTACAGGTTGAAAAAACCATGCATGAAGAGAACTGCCCATAAACACTCACCACTCTGTGACCTCCAGGTACAGGCATTTCCACTTTGCTTCAGAGCCTGTCTGTGTGGTTGGATGGAGACTGTATTTCACTTGCAACTGAGCTGTGACAACATGATATTATTCTGTTTTATTGGCATCAAGTGCAAGAAAGTTTAACATATAAGATTTTGATTGAGCTTTGGGAAATAATCCTGTGTTCAATGTTAGTGTGGACACAAAGTTCTGGAGTTGCAGTTATCCTTCTAGTGTTGCATATATACATACTAATAAACACATGTAATATGTGCTTTGAAGTCAGAGTGACATAGATTCTAAAATTATTGATATCAATTTCATGTAGCTGTTCCTTCTGTTTTATCTCGTGGTTGGTTTGTTTATTTGTTTGTTAAATGTAGAACATCACCTCTAAAATTGCAATGCATAGCCTGGACATACACTGTAGATCAGTGGAAGCTATTTTCCCAGATACATCACTGGGTCACTGCGCTTTCTCTCTTTTATGGTATGTTGTCATAGTGGTAAAAAGAAGGTTGAGAAGGGCTGCGCTTATTAAAGCCTTCCACTTTCATGACAAAGACTGAAGATATTTGAAAATTGTAAAAAAAAGAAAAAAATCCATCACAGAAGCCTAGGGAAATCTCACAGCAGTCACAAGCCCCATTTTGGACAAAGAACATTTGATGTGCTTATGATGCGACTCCACTTCCTTCATCACACTTTTTGGGGGGTAACTGAAGATTTAATTTGATGGGACTAATATAGTGAATCTGATTCAGGTCACACCTCACTGACATTGTGAGCCTATTATGGCATTATTACTCTCCAATTACAGACGTGAAAGTAAGAAGCGGCCTAGTCATGAAGGTATACACCCAGAGCAGTGTGGGAAGAATTTTAAATAGGGCAAAAGGAAAAAAAAACAAACCATATCTACTATACTGATATCTATCAAAAGTGATTTTTCATAAGTAGCTACTTTGAAAGAGTCCCCAAGAAGTGTCAGTGCTAAACGTTACTGTGTCATCACCTGTTCATCCAGGCTGCAGACTGGAATTTGTCTCAGATATATATATATATACAATTCCTTTAGCTCTATGGACTGCATAGCACTTGTACTGAAACAAGGCCAAGCAATTTTGAATTATAATGTTTATTTGTGACAATAATGTTTAAGCTACACTTCAAAAAAAAAAACCTGCTTTTGAGTTTTATGTGCTTTCCAATTTGGAAATCAAGTATCTAGTGTTGAATGATTTATTTCATAGAATCATAGAATGGTCCAAGTCTTACAGTTATTTGGATGTGTTTCTGACTTGAAAAAAAATGGATTTGAATTTAAAACCATGGTTCAGATCTGCCTCTGGATTTATCTTGGCTATTATAAAAACAAAGGCAGAATGCTCTGTGTTTGTCTTTAACATGGACATTGCCAACAAGCTGAAGAAAATCTGGATATATTTTTTGAACTTGTGTTAGGAATACTTATTTATTATAGTCTTTAAATCTATCAGTAGTTGAACTCTTTGCTTTGTAGCTAGTATAGAGAGTCTTGTAGAGACTGTATCAGCAGTAGTTCTTTTGAAATTTCACATTTGCTTGGGAACAAACCAGACTGAGTAAAATGCTATTGTCAGGCAACTCAGGACAATGAAAATCTCAGTGTGAGAAGTGATATTTAATTACTTACTGCCTAGACAAGCTTGTAAAACAAATTTAATTACATGCAACAGACAAGCTGCTGACCTCCACTTAAAATCCTGTGTACACAGAGTGACCTGTAGGTCTGACCTGAGATTGAAAGGGAAGAAAAAAAAAAAAAAGACCCAAGTTTCTTTTTGCATGTCACCAAAGAGCATCTGCACTTTGTACCCTCCATGGAGAAGCAAATGCATTTGCTTCCTGCTCCACTGTCACGACAGAGAAGCCAAAAGAGAAATTTAACCAAGATAGAGGTTGAGATGAGTCAAAGTGGCTCTGACCACAGGAATACTGAGTTCAGTGCTCCGATGGAATAGATATGCTGTGTTCTATCTGCTAGTTCCAATCTTCAGATATGCCTCAAAATATTAGTTACTGGAGGCTTTATTTTCATCCTGCTGTATAAAGAGAAGCCTTCCGTTGAATGATGGTGATGAAGATGGATAGTTTAACTGCTGATGGGCTGTTATGACATGGAACTAAATTTAGGTCTGCAGGTGCCTCTGCAGGAGGGGGTTGTTGCTCATGTGTTTATCTCCATGGTTCAGGACAGCCTTGCAATCCATGGGTAACCATGCCCACCCAGGCTGAGCATCTCTAAGGCACAAGCACAGTGCAGTCACCCAGAGCTTGCTGTGAAATTGGGCTGTAAACGAGGGGAAGGTGGCTTGAAAAGTGCAAAGTAGACATGCAGTATCTTTTTAGGGAGTTAAGAAAGCAAATACATCCTGGGAAGGTCGTTGTGTTCAGAAGTGGAATCAAAACCGTGCAGTGAATGCCAAGGAATAGAAGAGTCCCCCAGGTAGTGGTCTGGGAAGGAGGAGAACAGATTATGTTGTTGCAGATGTGGGGCTCGCAGCCAAAGTTGCAAAGGTGTTTCAGTGCTTTTTGCCTTTCTTTTTGCTGAAGTTCTGATTCTGGTCTCCTGCATAAGGCTCTGACTCCCAAAGTCAGGAGATGCAGCAGGACGGGCTGCAGCATTGCTCCCTGCCCGGCAGCGGCTTTGCCCCCATGTTGGAAACAGCAGCCACCAGCCAGGGCTGCTGCCAGGTCACCTCAGCTCCTCAGCTGCTTCGCTTTATAGCCCAGGGTGGAAACGTAAACAGCCACCTATGGTGTTTATATGACAGTGTGGCACTTCATCATAAGTGCTTGCCAGCCTCAGTTTATATTGAATTAATATATAGACCTTATGATTATATTTGGGCATGAAATTAACCAGCAATATATGCCTTGCCTGAGAGATGAGCAGCTGCTTGCCTGTGTCTGAGGTGTTTGCCTGTCCTTGAAACTGATGGAATTCCAGGAGAAAGATACAACCCTGTAGAATTACCGTGGCTACTCTTGGCATATCTGTAACACACATGTACACACACAGGAAAAATACATACAAAGAGATACATATGAATATAGGAAACTGCAGCTTTTTTCCATAATCCTATATTGTATGTTTCTGTCCTTGTATGTATATTTTCCCTATGAGATACAAGTTTGTTTTCCCCAATATTAAACTGCTAGATCAAAAATCCTTATACATCACTATTGAAGATTGAGATACATATTATGGGGAAACCAAATTGAACAATAAAATACTGTTCCTCCCAGGAAAAGTTGGTAAACTTTATAGATCATCTGCTGCAGATATTGCTCATTTTTACAAGGAGGCAAAAATAACTGTGGTGTTACTTACTGAGGGAAAATAACAAACCTTTTTTTCACTGAAACAAACTCAGATGAATTTCCAGGGAAAAATAGTGCAGCAGGAATATAGTGCTACCATTTTTGAAAGCCATATATGACAGTCCAGTGTTATATCTGAAAGTTGTTCTCCTTATCTCCTGTCCTCTATAATTTTGGCATGCCTTTTGTTCCTCTCTCTTTATAGTGGTTCTACTTTAAATGAGCTCTGCAGAAAAGTTCGCTGTCAGGTCGGGGAAAGATAATGCAACACCTTAATTTTCCACATTACAAAACGTTCTGAAATGCTTGCAGAGGGATCCCAGTTCGTGCCTGGAGTCAGCTGCAGTAATTAGGGCATGATGCAATTGTTTCTTCACGTCCTGAAGCCATCCCAAGAACTATGGAGGCTCATTCCTTGTTAAACAGTTGCTTTAACCCTTGGCCAGGTGGGTGTCATGGGTTTTGTTCAAACACTTTGAGCTCCGTGACAACAAGAGTCACAAGACCCCAAGTTGCTCTGATCCCAGGACTGCAGTTCAACATGTCCCTCTCTAAAGCTTTAGCAAGATGAAACACAGTTCAAGGAATGTGATTTTTGTGTTGTTTCGGGTTTTTTTTGTTTTGTTACAGAAGGATATAAATACCGTTCACAGTATTCTACTTGATGAATCAGAATCTGAAACTATTTATTTTGGCCAGCCTAATATGTTGTCATCCTCCCTCTTCCTTCTGGAAAATTTTGGCCTTTCCACGAGTTCAATCCCATGAGGAGCGTCGTTTCTCACTGCTGAGAAGAGCAGTAAAAAATCTGGAAAGCTATCTTCACAAGGATTTTAGAAAGAAGTCAGTTATAAAGTTGGTGATGTGTGCTATGTGCTTCTTGTCTCAGGATGATGATATTTTTGCATTTTTAAAGAATATAGTAAACTCTGTTCACAGGCACACTTTAAATTTGGATGTTATGCTTCTAAACATTTGTCTGCCCTCGCTAAGGTAGCATGTCTAGCTGGTCTTTCTCTCTGACTTTTACGGAAAAAGGTTTTGGGAAATTGAAAGGTGCTTATGGGTGGGTTTTTTTGGTCTTTTTTTACTTCAGAATTGCTCAGGCAGGTTAATGGGGAGGTTTTTGCAGGTTGTCTATGTAGAAAATGTGCAGTTAATGTCTTTTCTTAGAAGTCTGCAGTGATTAGTTTAGGCTTTGCTTTCTTTCCTGAATACATTTATCAGCTAAAGACCACATGTTTATTTGCTTTGCAGCTCTTTTCATGCCTTTGACTACTCAGGCATAGAAAGGATGTGTTACAGTGATCCAAATCCAGATTCAAGATTAACCTATTTTGTCAACATTTCTGTTGTCTGCTGTATAGGTATTTATGCTGAATCTTCTGTGTATGGAGTAGGAAGGTGGTATCTCTCCTACTTTGCAAGCATGTTGCACGTTTTTGCTTTTTCCTTAAAAAAGGCAGAGAGGACGTGTTGAACATGTCTTCCCAAAGGTGTGAATGGCCAGTTCCTTAAAAATCATTTTGTTAAAACAAGATGCAGGCATTTTTGTGCTGCCTCTGCACACATCACTATCTGAGATAAAAACCTGACCTGAATAGATATGTGCCAGAACTGCGCTACCAAAGATTGAAGCCTGAATAGTGGGAACAGATTGAGGGCTTTCACTATCTGTTTTTTTTTCTTTGTTCTTCTAACAAATATCAGTTTACTCTGATGTTCTTCATTACCTCTTGAGTAGTCAAAAGCTGCTTTAACTGTGTCATTACTAGGGAACAATGGGTATTGTATAAATTTACAAATAAACACATGTAAAGTAAAACATCTGAAAGTCTACACAACGTTCACATATAGGATTTTCTGGCATTAAATATCTTTGTAGTAGCATTTCACCCTTTTTTACGTCATGCTCAAGGCACATTCTCCAGCAGCAAGCCTGTATTTGTTATTGATTTTGTTTAATTTTCAACTTTGGACCCAAGCTGTTTAAACAGATTACTCCCTGCTTTTATCTGAGTCAACTTCCTCATGCTTTCATCAAAGCAAAAGAGATTATTTGACTTTTGTCTCCTAACACAGCGTTACAAGAGAGTCATATGTTAAGTGGCAGTGATGGATTCTGTATGAGGAAATGGCCACTCTGTCTGCACCTAAGTCCTCTGTAATAGCTCCCTGGCAAAGACAAAAATACCTCGTTGTTATTTATTTGGAGTCTGTTTATTAGTATTCATTACATTAGTATTTACTCTTTAGCTGGAGCTAATACGTTTCAGAAGTAGATTAGGTGAAGGTATGTTTGAATTGCAGTAATGGTGTGCTGGCATAGTGAGTTTGTAACCTGGCACTAATCCTGTACCTTAAGCAACAGTTTCTTTCCCTTTGCTGGGCAGACAGTATTTATTTGTGAACTGATTGATACCCGGCAACAGGAGGACACCTTCTCTTCAGGCTGACTTGCAGTGCAGTTGTGAGAATTGAATAGTAACAAGCATCAACACAAGCTCTCGGCACACACAAGGTTTTCTGGTGGGAGCAAAATCTCCTTTTATGCCTGGCATCTTATTTATAAGAAAGTTAAGATGGAAGTAGTGAATTAAATAACTTCTCAGTCAGCTAAATCTATGGAAAATACTTGGAAGACTTTGCTGGGTACATACAGAAATCCATCTACATTTATGTTTCAGTTCTCTCTACAGGAGTGGTTGAGTTATAGGTGTAGAATAGGGGTTCTCTTGATCAGGGTAGCAGGTAAAATCAGTATGGACAACATTAGATGCTTTGGAGATACACAGCATTGTCAGTGACTGTAGTGTTGGCAGATTGTGTGTGCATCTCCTCTGAGCTCTCTTGGGCTTTGTGCTCCAGGCTGAGTAGGTGAAGTGATAAAATACCTTCTGTATATTCTCGAGACACTTATTCCTAGAGAGGAACCACAGATACTTTTTACACTCATTTAAGCTGTGGAAAGAGGACAAGCTGGAGCAAACAAGAGCTCCCAGACAGTGTCTCAGTTCACAGCTGAGTGGGCAGGGAAGCCCTTGCAGGGCTTTCATGCAGGAGGCACATGACTCCCTGCGAGCGATGCAGATGCATTCCCTCCTTGTCACCGCCAGGCTTTTCTTCCCATGGTTGTCCTTCTGAAGAAACAGTCCTTCATACAGTGACCTCAGTGTCGTTAGCCCGGAGAGAGCGGGGGTGCAGGTGATCTCGGGATGGCTGCACTAAACCCCAGAGCCCACCACAAAGTCCTCCTCTC
>JAOXNG010000052.1:25981417-25994569 GCA_028566535.1 Scolopax minor | reverse complement strand
CATTTCTCGTCCATCGGCCTCCCCAAGTCCCTTCCTCAGGGCTGTTTTCTAACAGCTCCTCACCCACTCTGTATTGATACCCAGGATTGTTCCGGCCCAGGTGCAGAACCCTGCATTTGCTCCCGTTGAACCTCATGAGGTTCACTTGGGCCCACCTCTCCAGCCTGTCCAGGTCAGTTTGTGCTCTAGGAAACACAAATATTTACTACCAATAGTGTAAAACCAATATAACTGTCTTCTGTAGTTTAAGATATTAGAAACTAACTTTGTGTGCCTGTCCAAAATGTCTTATCTCTTGTGTGAGTAGAATTTTGTGAGACTGACTGTTATGGGATCCTACAGGATACATTCTTAGAGAAATTCCTGCCTGCTCTAGGATCACTGCATGTAGAAGACTGTTCTGAATATGTCACAGTAAACGGTCACAGTAAACAAAGTATTAGAGGAAGCAGAGGGATAATATCTGTCAGAGTCCATATAAATTACACGTGTAGTATCAAATGATTTAATACTGCTTCAAAAGTATGAGTATTTCAATCCTGAAGAAGAACAGAGCCACAGAGGAATGGTGGCCAGAGAAAATGGAATAAACCTGAGCAGCAAGGAAATAACATGGGTATTTTTGTACAGCTACATGTTCTTTTCAGAGGAGGTATATCAAACCTGAGGTGCTTCTGACAGAGGAATTCCAGTGGAATATGAATAGCAAGATGGCTGACTGGCAGAATAGCAAGTAATACTGAGTTTCCTTTGGATACTCTTTTTGCCCTTTTTACCGATTTATCTAGAAATAGTCACATACAGATTTAAAAGTTGTCAGCTATAGTGTGACATGGCTATACTTACCATACAATACAGTACTTTGGGGATGCAGATCCATGCTCAGTTTTAAGATGCTGCAAATCATTGCTGCTACACACGGGTTTTAGCTGCATCAATTGCTTGATTTAGTTGACTGTGCTTGAGTGCAAAAGATGTGGTGAAAATGCATATAGCAGGAGGGAAGAAGTACAAAACTGTGGCTGTACAGGTTCATACTGGCTGAGTCAACATTTCTGTGAACATATGAAAAATGGACTTGCACATAGTTTAGTTACTCCTTGCCATTTGGAGTAGTTTATTAAATTATTAAATGTCATCTTGAATTTAAGTCTGTCCAGTTTTCTTCTCTGGTTTGCTTTAAAACTGGAAAAATTCACTTAAGTGTTCTAGGTGCTATGGAGACAGTGCTGATGTCAGAAACGTTTTCAGTGGGCGCCTGGCAAAGGGAAGCAGATGGCTCCAGTTGCTGTTGGATATGGTTGGCTGTTGGTGCATAACATAGAGCGATGGAGTGCAGCACAGAAGTGCTAAGCTAGGACTGGATGGGGAAGTCTGTTGGGAAGGTGGTAGAGCTTGTGGAAATGCAGAGGTTGTTAGCTCACCCCTGGTGCTGTGTTAAGGGAACTCAGTTTCTTTGTGTCTGGGGTTGAGCCACACTGTATGGCTGCATTAGCTTGAGCTTGATGTCTGCTCAGGTGTCTATATTATTTGCAGAGTTGGGCCAAATTACACTGAACTACAGATGAGCAGTCAAAATGTCTTCGTTGTTTATTTATCAAGCTTTCTTACAAGCCTTTTTTGTCTTACCCTCCCTTGTGTTTAGAAGAGGCTGCTTTTAAATATCCCTTGAGGTCACCTTCCTTCCCTTCAAGTCCATCCTTTTGAAACTCTCATTTATGGGGATATCTGTAAAACCTTTGCAGTGATTAAACAGTGCTTATCGTGATGTTTGAAATCATCTTGTTACTTGTACTTTCCAGTCACTCTGTGTTGTTGTCTAAAAATAAAATGAAAGATTCTGTAAGCTCTTCAGTGCAGAGATTGTCTTTTTGTACAAGTGTTTAACACAGCAGGGCCCAGGAATCCAGGCAGGGGCCTATAATACCAGCTTGAGAGAGAAGAAAAAAACATTTCCAGGTATAAATTATTTTTTGATAGGAAGGTAAGTGCAAGGTGCCTTCAGGGATCATTTCTTCATAGAGGAATGTGCATTAATGCTAACAGTATGCAATCATTTTTAATCAGGCTGACATGTCTACAATGCAAAGAACAAGTCGGGTTTTTAATAATGTTATTTAGGGCACCAGTAGCGTTTACGTGAGCTAGAATGGGCTATGTGACAAAATGATTCTGTGCTCGAAAGCTACAATTATTCTGTAAAGTTCAAAATCCAGAATTCAAGATTAGAAGAGGCTGAGAATTTTTGCATTTGATTGGCTCAGGCTGAAAGCTGGAGAAGCAGTGGTTTGTCTTTTATGCATTCTGTCAGCTACAACAATGCTAACCAAGGAAAGTGTCATCTCCCTGGAGTCTCTTTTCAGATAAAAGTACTATAGGGCAATAATGAATCTCAAAAGAAATGCATGATTGGAAAAAGCAGTGTTTTGCATATAAATGTTTCTAATGGAGCTATGAGCATCAGACTTGTGCTCTGTTACTCTGAAAAATACCATGTGAATCCCTGTAGCTTTTATTTTATCCCTGTTATTTATTTTAATTCATATTGTGTTCCTTATAAAATATAAAATTATTGTTTAGCATAAAAAAGTACTATTAGATCTTTAAGACTGTACAGAAATATTGTTCATAACTTCAAAAGCTTAAGTTGCTAATGGATGACATATATAAACCCTGATCTGGAGAAAACAATTCCTACTGGTCTCCTAGATAGAAATATCTACAGGTATGTAGAATAAAATTTGTAAGAAATAACTAATTTTTAAGAAACTTCTACTAGTATTGTTGGCCTGATTAAATTTTTAAACACAAAGTTGTACTTTACAGCCCCAAATAAGTGGCTTAGTTTTTTAAATTTTCTCTTACAAGCTAACTTTTGTGCACAGACTTTTTCAAACCAAGGAAATATTTTAGTGCTTATTAGTTTTTTTCAGATTCTGCTGTTACAAAAAGCTACCCTAATAATTTGTTTAGTAAAGCAGGAATAAATGATAACCTGTACTTGGGTGGTTTTGTTTGTTATCATATTTCCCCCTACTAAAAAAAAAAAGGTAGCCTATGTCGTACATGTAAAGGATCGCTATATGTTATAGATGCTATAGGGAAGGACTACTGAGACTGGAACAAGAACAACTGACCGTGGAAGAATCAGTTGTGTTGTGTTAAGACTTTGGTAGAAGTAGCAGTCCAACCCTATTGCAAATCGAAGCTTCATCCCAACATCTCGCCTCTGTGCTGCAGTGGTGTAGCCCGAATAAATTATGACAAAATGGAGAGGGATTTGGGTCCTATTAAATGGACATATTGACTATAGTTTGTTCTCTGAAGAATTTTGACAACAAGTAGTTCATTTCTTCTTGGGCATAACTGTGACCTGGTAGTGCTGTACAGAATAGATTTAATTTTTTTTCCAGTTACATTTCTCATTCTCATAAACTTATAAGATTTAATTCACCTAGGAATCCATGGCCCTTCTTGCAACAGCAAGGGCTTCAGGAGCTCAAGTGAAGAACACTAATTGCTTTCTGCACTATATTTTTGTTTGCTATTAGAAAGTAGTATAGTGATGTCTGCATTTTTCTAAGGATTGTACTCATCTATTCTTCTATGAGGTAGTTGGGCTTCCATGGAGACTACGAATATTTTTGCCTGAAGATAGAGGCAATTCTGGCTGGCTTAGCACTTATTTTTCTAGTGTTTGGCTGCAAACTAGCTAAAAAGATAGTGTAGAAACCTTTGGAATGACATGAAGTGTTTTAAAAGTAAGAAGATTCTGCTTTCAAGGTTTCATGCAAGTCTGAAAGTGGAGAAAGTGCATCTGAGGGATGAGCAGGTAGTTCTGAATTACTTCGGTGTGCAGGTATCGTCTCTTCGACGCATGCTATTTGTTTATCAGATATCAGATGTTTATCTGCATTCCAAAATAGAGTTTCTTTTGACTGGGTTTCTCTCCTGGACTGTTTTGATGACTTCTTTATATGAAGTTTTAAATAAAGGACATAACAAATTAGAATCTGACCTAAATCTGACTTTTGCTTTCAAAGTCAAGTAGTCAGCCAATAATAACCTATATATAAGCAGGCGTTGCACTCCAGCTTTCTGAACCAGAAGAATTTATAAAAGATTAAAGGTCATAAATACTTGTAAAAGTGTTTGTTGCTTGACCATATTTGTGGCCTCTAAGATTTAGGTGGTCTTTGAAGTGTCTGTGGCTTTCCAGTATAGTTGGGAGCTACTCCTTGTGTGACAAATCTCTTTCATGTTTTTATAAGAAAAGTTGAGAGAGAATAACAAACGTGCTAGAGTGGAGTTACAGAACACATGGAGAAATAAGAAATATGCTTAGTTGCTGGACTTTGGAAAAAAAAAAAGAGAGAGATAAGGTTAAAACTGTCCTTATTTGTTCTAATGTCTAATGTTTTAAAATTAGAAATGCAAGCATGTTCAAATGTCATGTCACCAGAGGAGTATTTTTCACTAAGACATATTACACCTTTTCTCTCTTTAATGGTGGCACATCATGGAACTGGAAGATTTCTAGTTATTGTTTGATCTGTCTCTATATAAAAGTGGAATTTACACGAAAGCTTCCTATTTCTAATCCCTAATTGAGATAGCATTCTGTGTAGCATGCTTTCTTTTCTTTAGTAAAAAAGATTTTGCTGTTTTCAGATATTAGTTCTGCTTCACTGTTCACTTCAGAATTCCTCATTCTCCTTTGCTATAAATCTGACTTCTGAAAAAAATCTGTTGTTTTTCAGACAAAAGCAAAATAATTTTAATAGTTTCAGCTTTTTTTCTATTATTTCGGTATGGAGCCTTCATTCTTACTCTTAGTTCTTAGTGTAAAAAATGGTGACATCTAATTTTAAGTAAGTTTTGGGGGATGAAATGCAGGTAATTTAGGTTGTCTTTGTATTAAACTATGCTCCCTGAAAAAAACTGAAGAGGCTTAATGCACTGAATGTAAGATTTAGGAATTGGGAGATCTGGATTCTCTCCCTGTGTGATGTCTCTGTGTGACATTTTTTAATCTTGTTCTCTCCTGCCATCAGAAATGTTGAGTTACTATCTGGGGAAAATATACCAATTTTCTTCATTGTTAGAAAGCATATGCATAGTTTAGCTTTATTTATAAGTGTTTGAGTTGCATGAGGCCTTGTGCTGTCCTCTTATATGAAAACTGTTAACTTTGACTATTCTTAACTACCAGTACTTTCTGTAAATATAAAGCCATTCTTTAAACACTCAGCTATTTGTCTGTTCATGATAGTGTTTTTCTACAGTTTAATTATGATGAAAATTTTAAAGCTGGCATGGCTTTGTTAGTACAAATGACCTTTTCTGCTAGAATCTTCAAGAGAACAAGAACAAAGAAACAGGTGTTCTGGCAGAAAGTTCAAAACAGAATAGCTCAAAGCAGTTTCAAAGGCCAAGGAGAACACAGGGGTTACACTCCCGTGAGGGGTATTAGACTTGTCTAGCTTCGTGCAACCACAGTATAAATGCAGTCTACATAGCATCTGAGCTAATCATCTGCACAATCTTTATGGTTAGTGGAAAGACATAAGCACTTCAGTGTGCAGTTCATTTCAGCGATGTAAATCTGAGTGAAAATAAATCCATTACAGAGATCAGTCTGCCCTCTTACACCCACAAAACTTCTTGGATATATTTGTAGGGGAAGAAGAGCACAACATATTTGGCTGTGTCTTATCTCAGATGACGTTTAAACCACCGATGCTCATCCTGAGTATGCTTAAACATAGAACAGATTTGCTTTGAATAGGTTTTGTCCAGAAACTAATCACTCGTAACAGATTGCAGTTACTAACATCTAGCACAGTTCAATGACCGTCAGCTCTTCGCAGAGTTGGGGCCTTAGCAAGACATGCTAGTGCTATGAAATGCCTAACATAATTCTTTCATTTTAAAAGTGGAGAATTTGTTTATTGACCCTCTGTCTTCACTCCTTCTTCTTGATGTCAGGTGGGTGTCGATATGTTAATTAAAGACTAAAGCAGATATATAATTTCTGATGTAAATAACGAGAAAAGTTGAAGTTTCCAAACAGTTAGCTGCTCTTGTCTTGTTTGCTGAGGTGAACTACGATAGCAAGCATAAAATACTACAGAAATGAGTGGGGTTTTGGTCCTTACAGACTGATACTTGTTAGATTATGGATAGTGAAATTTTGTGGAATAATGGTAAGAAATAATAAGTTTGCGTTTCCTGTGTTCCCTTCTATGACAGTAAATGCCTTACTGTGGATTTCTTTACCCTTAATACAAAAGCACTGCATAGGTCGTTCAGCTGGCTGTTGTCCCCCAGCAAAGCACATTTGCTTTTGCAGACTATGAATAACCATGGGTACCCTTTATTGCTTACAGTCACTCCCCCATGAGTCATTGTTAAGACTGTTAGATGAATAATGTCCAGCAGTGGTAAAGCTTGAAGATGTGAATTTCATACCTTTATTTTTGAATTTACATTATGCTATGATCTTTCTCTAAAAATAAATATTGGCTGCTCTGTATTTTCTACTTGGTAATTATTGAGAAAATAAAATAACTTCATACATAACTCAGTTTCGATAAGCACTGCACGTGTTAAATTGCTGAGTTTGAACTTCAAAAACTTTTTTTTTTCATTTAACTAATGTAAGAGGGGACCTACAAAAGAGGACACAATGAAGTGTAAGAGATACTTATCGTTTTGTGTTGGATAGGATGAAGGGAATATATTCTGTAAAGGGTATACATGCATAATTTAAGCAGCACTAGCCCATTGATACTAATGTGATGCTGATTTTGACTGTTTTGATCCAAACACTGGGATTTCCCACTATATACCTTCCTATTCCTAAAAATCAACAAATAAGATGGTACAATTTTGCAGTTTGTTTTCTCTTTTGAGACGTATGGGAGATTCGCACAGTCTGTATCAGTAGTATGTGTGAGAGACTGATTTATGCATACTTCTGTGGCATACACATATGCAATTAGATACATAACATAAATTAAACTTTTGAGGGGTTTTTTTTGTTTAGGTTTGGGGTTTTTTCCCCTCTTTCCAGAAGACCTCTTCATGTAAGTTGCATAGAACTTGCTGAGAATATATGTACCTTTGCATATGTCTATATATCTGCTAGTGCATTGGTTATATTGTATAATTTTTGTTTGGATATTTATGTACATTCATCTTTTCAAGCTTGTCAGTAGCACTGACAGTTTCCCTGCAGATAAAAGGACCAAGAAGATAGTGTTTCTTTAATCTTTCTGTAAAGATTAAAAGGAGTTCTTATTTTAAGACTTTTAAGTTGGCTGACCTGCACATTGTAATTTCCATGACCAAGGTGATGAGCTTTTGAGAGGTAGGGTATTTGAAAGAACTGTATTTGTCTTTCTGCATGAAGATTGTTCTTAAGGAAACATTTAGGAATCTTCAATTGAGGGAATGCAGTCATTTTGAGCTTAGATTTTTCGATGGCTTCCCTCCCGGACTTCTGAGAACTTGGGAATCAAGTCTTTGCTTCTTTTTACATTTTTTTAGGGAAAGTTGCTAACTGACACACTTTTTCAGTCTAATATGCTTTTTTTTTATTTTGTTTTTAATCTAGAAATACCTGTAAGTAGCTATTGTAAATAGATAAATGTATCTTCCAGGTGTATTTGTAGATTGTCCTGGACCTGTGTCCTGGACCACACAGCACAGAAAGGAAGAATAAAAAAGCCACATTGGAAGTTATGTTTGAACACCAGCTGAATAAAGATACGTGCCAAATTTTTTGTCTGCGGATGAAATAAACTGCATCGGTATATTTTCAGATAAGTTAACAAGTGTTCTGATTTCTGTCATTACTGCATTATAAAGTAAGTACTGTCATACCTACTGCAATGAAGTAATATCTCTCCAGCCTTTTTTGTTAAAATCTGCACAACATTCGTGCCCATGTACAACTGTACTACTGTTCTGGGCATAATGAATTCTGCCTTTAACTTTCCCTTAAGGCAAGTTTCAGAAGATAGTTACAGTTCTGTGTATTTGTACATATGCAGAATTATTCAATGAGATATGACTGCTCAATTAGCATGTCAAGTATCTCTCTAGATGGTATGACACAGAAGCTACTTTAGCAAGTACATTTGAAACAAACAAACAAAGAAGAAGATGTAGTCTAGCTAAGATTCTGGACTCGTGCTTTCCCATTCCAGATGATGACTCAGAGATATTACACTGTACTGGATAATGTGCTCTGACACATGGTCATCCATCACTACGAGTCTGTGATCCCATAATAAGTACAGAGATTAATTTTTTATTACAGCAAGGTAGCTTTTACAATTGCATATACAATGAGAGAGGGATCAGGGGGATTTTAAAGCTTCCATCTTTCTATTAATTAATATGGAACTCAAATGACCTAAAAATGAAGAACATTATAATCCTGGAAAAATTAGTTGTCTTTAGTTTCATTCTTTCCCCCATCATGATTCGTTAATGAGGAAAATCCTTTCCATTGCTACTTTGTACAAAGTGATACTCAGCAAGAACAAAAAGTGCTCATTATCTCCTAGATGATGCTTAATCCTACCCACAACCGTACAGAACAATTTTATCTCTGCAGTCTAATGTACATACCTTACACTATGGTCTGTAATAGTGAGAGAGCTCCTTTGAATAGCTGGTTGGTTGATTCTTTGTATTCTGCTCCTGAGAATTTACTTGCAAGGTAGGAAAAATGCGCTAAGTCTGCTTGATTCTGCTTTCTGTCTTGCTCTTGCCCTTCCCAAAATTCATTTTGAGAGAGGTGCAGATTAACAAGTACGGTCTAAGATGATTACTCCACAGGTCAATTACTGTTTTCTTTAGTAATTTGCTGTTAAGAATGGTGGGTAAGTTGTACTCTCATCTGTTCATTCCCTCAAATTGATTGAGTAAAACCAGATTGAGTAAAGCAGTAAAAGCTGGGGAAGAGTAAAGTAAGAAAATCTATCCATAGTAACCAGTCATTCTCTTGTCTTGTCTGCTTCTAACTCAACGCCATTTCGTGATGTGATTCAGAAATGGAGCCACTGATTTAACTGTGTAGCCTTTACAATGTGTTAATGGTTACTTAAAGCTACAAGAAGAAAATATGTATCTGATTATGTTTGATTTCACAACAACAGAATCATCAATTTCTTAAGATGCAGTAAGACAACTAATAGTCTACTACAAATTTTAGAGCTGTCTCCTGAAATATTAAAGAATCAATAGGTCTGTAAGGTCAGGGAGTGGGGCAGTGGAAAAAAGACAAGAGCAACTTGTATTGAAGAAGGGTAATGGAAAGGAGGGAGAAGATAATTAGCTACTTAGCATCAAAGCTTGTAAGGGTCACAGCATTAATGCAGCTAATCCATAGAAATAACTTGCATCTAACAATGGGAGAAAAAGCCATGCTCCTGAAACCTGGGAGTAAGGAGAAATACATTTAGTTGTGAATTTATTATGAATGGTACTTGTGAATATGGGCATGTCAAAGTCATGTTGAAGGCAAATCTTAAGTTTTGATGACTTAAGGAAGCTGTTTAAGGCTTCCTTAAGCAAAATGGGTTGGGATGGAAGTGAAAGTCAAGTAAATGCTTAAAATGGTTTCCTAGCTAAAAGTATTCCATACATAGGTCACTATAAATAAAGAAAATATGTCAGGATGTTTTCTCATCAGATTGCACCAAGAATAAGACATTAAATATTGTCATGAAAGACCTTTAGTAGTTATAGCTAATATTTATCAATCCAAAGAGAAAACAATTAACTTCTGACAGGAAAAAACACTTTTGCTTTTCTCCAAGGGTCCTTTTTTAACATTCTTTCCCTTGCTTTGCAGCTCTACTAGAAGACTACCTTCTGTAGACTTTTTCATGCTAGGAAACAGCATCTACAACTCCTGGATAACTGAGTGGGTACCTTGCTCATTTCATAGCTAACCCTTAGGGGGTGGGCGCAGCGGCAGTAACGCTCCTGACATCTGTTGTGTGCCCCTTGTTCTGTGAAGGTGCTGATCTCCTCCCAGAAAGTATTGTCATTGTGCAGTGTAATAGGAATATGAATTTAGGGAACAGTCCTAAGCTTACTGAAATTTATAGGTATTTTGGCCATCTGCTACTTTGCATGCAGGGTGAGTCCTGTAGCATCCCTATTTGTCAAGCAATTAAGCCTTCTTGAACTCTTTTCAAGGTTCTTGCCTTTCCCCATTGAACTGTTGTCAGGAAAAAACCAAACATAGTGTCTGTTTCTCAGTGGCAGATTTAATAAAGCAGAATGCTGACAGGATACAGAACAAGCATGTAATTTCAGAACTGCTGTTACTCTTTCCCAGCAGAGACAAGCACAACTTGATATCCTGCAACATCCCTCGAGGTGAATTCCTTTAGGTAAAGCTGTCAATTTGTTAATTTTATCTCAAAATATTTTTATATCAGAAGTTCTAATAGAAATTTATGTAGCTCTGTTAACTATTGTCTCATTTTAAGGGGAAAAAAATTTGATGTCAGAGTTGCTAAATTGATGAGATGCTAGATTCAAAGACTTGGTTACTTGGTCATCCACCTGCTGTTACACTTAACTGTGCACAGCAAAGGTTTTTTAAATTCTGTGGGTGTACTTGCACAATTTATAGCATCATTTTCTCCCATTCATGTCTCTGCTCTATTATGATGGGCAAAACACTTAGGAGCCTTGTTTGAGCCATCTGTTAAATAGGCTTAATGTTAAATTATAGAACTGTCTGTGTGCTCAAGTCAGCAGATAATCATTGGAATAGGCATAGCAGCATGTTCCTGCTAAGAAATAAGAAGTGCAGCATAGAGGGGTTAGAGACTCTTGAGAGTCTCTCTTTTATTTTCAGGGAAACCAAACCCACAAAATGCAGAGTTGACAATTAAAGCAGCTCAGGTTACTTAGTGTCTTAACCATTAAATCAGTTTTCTGGAGTCAGAAGCAAACACTGTAGGAGCTGAATATGAAGTGATTTCCACTCAGAATTTTATTTGGGTAGGGACTTGGTAATTATTATAAAATGACTGGAAATGTTTAGGGGAATAGGTCCATAAAAAGCATAACTTTGGATTTACTGCTTCCTTATTAATAAAATGTAATTACTGTCTTGCTATAATGAAATATATTAAAATATTACTTAAAATATATCTCATTAACCTCTCAGCAATCCTAGATATTTTTTTTTTTGGCAAAGAAATTAACATTTGTTGAGAGAAAATATAATTTTCAAGTTAGAAAGAGCTTATAGAGAGTTAAAGCTGTGCAGATCATTTTTCATCCATTTTTCTTCTTTACCACGGTAATTAGGCTCGATGCCAGGCAGCACAATGGAAAAGAAATTTTCCTTAATAGAATATTTTTTTACAGACACTACTGGACATATGTGGAGATCTTCTGTATTTTTCTTCCTTGTGAAGGTCTCTTCACAGTCGTATCTTCTGTGTGAAAGACTTTTGGTCATTAATTAATGTTTTTCTAGGGTATTTACGTGCTGTTCGAGGTTTGAGCCATTTCAGTTAGAAAGGAAATTGCTCATGCTGGCCATAATGTTTTGGGGTTTTTTTATCTTCAAGATACCTTGAAGGTATTTGATACAGAGCAATGTTGACCAATGTGATGCACAAAGAATGTTTTGGAAGTTTCATCCATCTGTCCTGCATGTTTTTAGCAGAGTTACCTGGGGAGTAGAAAATGGGAAAAAATGTTTTTAATCCTTTGCATCATGAAAAAAAATGCTTCTGCTGCCCAGATCCTTACTTCTGTAGCTCCTTCTGATTTCTAGCAAGATTCTACATAGAGAAAAAAATTGCTTTACTGCAGTAGTTCCTTAAGTTTGTATTTGGCAATGCTTTTTGTATCTTTGTAGGACTGGCTGTGTTTGCAAGAATATTTTCCTTAGCTGAAATCTTAAAAGCTGTTTGCAGATAACCAAGCTGTGGAGAAGGGGGGTTTTGTGTTCTCTCTGGTTTAAAAGGCTGTAACACCACTTCATTCCTGTTCCTGGCCTGTGGTATGTGAGATATCTAGAACCTTCCGTTTGATTTTATGATGTTTCTGATTTGATTGAAATCTTGTCTACGTGTTGTGTGGATCTGGTAGTGTCTATTTTTCATCCTGCTGCTGCAGTTCAACTATTAGAGTATGAATAGGCGAGGTTGGAGTTGACTTAAAAAAATCACTGACTCTCTCAGCATTAGCAATTCCCCTGGAACTGTATTTATTTTCCTTTAAATACTTTTTAAGGCCTATCTTAAAACTTTTGGATATAAAATGTGAGTTGTTTGGAACTAAGATGGCATTAAACAGATAATTGAATTTAACCAGCTTGCTTTTCACAGGTTTGAAATGCATGACCTTGAAAAGATTTTACAGTGTTGTAGGCTTTCATCAACACTAGTAAGCTACATAGCAAGAGGCAATTTCTCCTCCAAAGTGTATTGTGAAGTCAAAGCTCCTCTTTTCAAGTGCTGTAATTTTTTTTGCTATAGTTCAGTGAGTTACTTAGAAAAAAAAAATACCTCTTTTATTGCCAAGGCAGTTGCCTTTTTTTTAGGTTTATTGTGTCTGTTAATTTAGACACTAGTCCCAGTTTGTGTTAATGTAACTTTTTCAGGAGGATAAAATACTGAATGTAAAAAATAGTATGTTAGGTTTTAAGATTTTACAGGCTTGTTTTGGACTGAGCAATTGTGTAATTGTCTTGAGATACTAATTGCATCCATAGAAACTGTGAGAGTGCTAGTTACCTAGAGAGCTCCTTCTTTACTTTCCATTTCTACAAGTAAAATGCAAAAATGTTGCACAATTACCGACAACTTCCAGAAAATCTGTGCTTCTTGTTGTTTGTGGGGTAAGTTGAGTGGTTTTGACCATTTAAAATAAGCTATAAAGCCCTTTAGATCTTTTAGGCATAGCATAGTAATAATTACATATGGTAGACTTGATTTCTGTACAGTCTGAATCAACTTGTATAATTGGAGTCTGAACAATGTAAGGAGTGCATATATTTAACGTTAGGCAAAAATATAAGAAGTTATAGTGATAGTAATAATAATAATAATAATAATAATAATAATAATAATAATAATAATAATAATAATAATATGTGACCTG
>JAOXNG010000052.1:25872348-25882770 GCA_028566535.1 Scolopax minor | reverse complement strand
GCTAGTGTTTTGCCTGGAAATACAACTAGTGCAAAGGCACAGAGACCCTGAACAAATTCTCAAAACCCTGGGCTTTGAGAAACTTTGATTTTTATTTTTTTTTCACAGAGAAACAGAATTACAGCACTAGATAGTTAAAAATTACCCTATTTTTAAATTCTTAACAGCATTTCAAGTTTGAACAGAATTAAGTACAATCTGTAGCTAGATTATAATCAAAAATATGTCAGAAGACATGTGACATATCAAGACTGTCAGAATTACAGTTAAAAGGAAAAATAGTGTACACGTTAAAGCTATTAAATAGAATAACTTGGAAAGCTAAATAGGAGCTTTTTCTGCAAGAACTCAGCAACAGGAAACAAAGATTATAAACATCCAGACAATGGTTTATTTTCTCTGAACTATAAATTAATCTGTTTAATTTTTAAATCATGGCATCCTCTAGAAAAATGCTATTTTATACAGTCATATTATCTAAGAAATTACCTTTACTGTTATAGCCTGAACAGCCACAGGAAATTCATGTCAGAGTAATTTCCACAATTTTAGGTCACTTTTTAAAAAACTGTCAAGTATGTTCCAACTAGTTAACTATTACAGTTAACTATATATTCTATATATACATAAAAATATATATATGTGTATATATATACACATACACGCGCACACAGACCTTGAATGAGATAAAAAAAATGGATAACAACAATAACATTGAGAAAACTCACCGTAAAAGCTTTACAGAACCCTCTGTGCTGAGAGGGTGTTCTGGTACAGTGTCTCTGAAGTCAAATGTCAAAACTTCCTGGGGGTCAGAGAGTGACTTGCACGGATATTCCCACAGAGGGTGAGGTTCTGCTTCCTTAGATTCCCTAAAATTCAGAGAATTCTGAAGAACAAAAGAAAGAATGTAAGAAAGAAAACTACTAGAAGGCAAACAGTCCCTGTTGGCAAGTTACTCGTGTATCCTGAACCTGATTTTAAGCGTATATTAAGCAATAAAGTGCAAGAAAATGCACTTCTTAGGCACTACATGCATGAAGTAATTGCAGTCCTTGGCAGTCAAACAGAAGCAGGCAATTTCAGGATACCACACATTTAACTTTTCTTCTCCCTTGAGATGAATTCTACTCTAGAGTGCCCATATTCCTCCACAATGACTATAAAGGCAGTCTAAATGGCTAACTCAAATACGGGTATTACAATACAGCTCTAGAAACTGATACAGATAAATCTCACCCTTCATATTTATTTCTCAGAAGTCAAAAAGCCTTTTTCTCTTTCAAAATACCTGCAAGGGTAAATAAAGGCAGCAGGATTCATCTATAAACAACTTCCAGATGATTTCATTTCAAGCTCAGAACAAAATTTTGAGAACAGTATTTTTCTTTCTGACCAAACGGACTTCTTTTTTAAACAGCACAAAGCACAGAGGAGCTTGGCAAATGAGAAGAAACATACAAATCTCAAAAACCATGCCACAGAAGTTACTGTTTTGCAAGAACTAAACAGCCACCATATGAAGAACTAAACAAATGGTGTTCTGCCTAACATACAAGTTTTTCAACCGTCATTAAATACTTTTTTAAACCAAGGTGAGTTTTGTCCTGTTTCACTGAGACTTGTGCTGAAACTATTTTCAGTCTTCTTACTTTAATCATATCATCCATAGTCTGGACATCAAAACCTTCACAGGTGCCACACGGACTTCGGATTCTCCATAAGTCCTAAAAAAGAAAACAGGATTTTGTTTGGCTTTATAAAAGGAAATAGGCAATTTAAAAATAATTTTAGCTGTAGATTAGACATTTGATAACAAATCAGATGAAGACTCTTTACTATCTATACATTCCTAAACCATTAGAACTACTTCAAGAACAGAAGACAGAGTATTCTGGCAAAATGTTTTGCAAGTCAGTTAATCCTTTACCACTGTTTTCAATTTTCATCCCCTCTAAAGAGTACGCCACGTTTCCTACCATCTCTATACACAGTTTACTTTAGACTACGTATGGATTTGCCAAGGTTAAACCCTTACAGCACCCCCCACTTTCCAGTACCCAGCACAGGAAAGTGCTCCCAGTTGCATCAAGCATCTTACAGGCTACTGGACCACCACACTTCAAAGACTATAAAAACATTTTAGGCACTTCATACTGTGCCTCTCACTGACTTGAGCACTCTATCACCTCTCCACCGGACAGACGATGATTCAGTTCAACTTTTGCCTTTTAGACAGCATTAATGGTTTCTTAATAGAACAAGAGCATTCACTAGTTGTGAATATATACATTTTATTACTTGTTCACTGTTGCACTTAGCAACCACAAATGTTCCTGCTTTACAAGATGGCAACAGAACTACTATAAATTTAAATAAATGCTGTCATAATTTGTGTCAGAATAGAACATGAACCAGAGTGACTATAAAGAATCTCCACATGGCATACCTGAGAGAAGTATCAAATCAGAAAGGGAGCATCCTGCCCTCTAAATGCAATTATGGACCAAACAAGTTTATAACTAACATAACTATTAAATTCTTACTCCCAGATCCAGCTTTTGGTAATTGCTTAATTGTAAAGACATAACCCTATTCTGGCAAGGCAGAATAGCCTACACAACCAGGTCTGCCAAATACCTTACAACACTATGTCTGAGCCTTCTGTCTAACCGAGAAATGGAAAACGCAGAGGTGATTTTAAAAAGCCCTCAGACTCTGGGCTTTGAGTTTACATTCACCACTGAACAAAGAGGAAAATGTAACATTAGAGCAATAGCCTCTGGAATCACTTAATGGAATAAAACACAGGTTTAACGTCCTACCAAAACAACTATGGAGAATCATCTCTGAACATAAACCTGCTCATAAAAGTGTAAAACTGAGGTTCAGTAACATTAACGTTACTCTACACTCTGCTACTGGATGGCTGAATAATCTGAAGTCATCACTCTGCATGCTTCAGCTTCCTCATCCACAACATGAAGAGAATGATGCTTACTTCCTTACATAAATGATTTGAGTTCTAGGGAAGTAAATCCTTTAGATAAAACAGCATGAAATTAAAATTAACTGCTTATTTCAATTTGATTACTGTTTCTTAGTCTTAAACATCTGCTTCTTGTTACAAGATTCAGATTTACACTATTTACTCAGTACGTATTTGAATTCTGGTTTTGCAGAAATCTGAAAGGTATGTAAAAACATGTGGCATAGCTGATTAGTCCCAGAGGGAAAAAGAACATAGATGTTTTCACATGCACAAATCAAAGGCGGAAATATGAGAACAAGGTTGAGAGCATTCAAGTAAGGGAACTGTTAGGGGAGAGAAGGCTCAGACACAGAAGTACACACCTTCTGAGCCACACAGAGCAAAGAGAAGAGAGAGAAACGAGCTGGCATTTTTAAGAGCTGAACTGAAGTTAATGTTTATGTGAAAATTCATTAGATTATAGGCTTTTTTTTAATTTTATAGATATGTATATTTTAGTTACACATTTTCAGACTGAAGGGTTCCCTCACTTAAGCTACTGGACAAAAATTTCAGATATTAATTATAAAAGTACTTATATAATTTCCATTGCAGGTAAACTCTTCACAATCTTTACTGACCAAGTCCTTAATAACTGCGAGAAAGTTTATACTTTTGTACAATTTCTGAAAGTTTACTTTTCCAAATATTTTTAAGATGTGACCCCTATTATGCTCAAATTTAGAGCTGTGCAAAGCCTTAAGTGTTCAAAAAAAAAGAACATGCCATTATGAATCCTGCCTATAGTCTTATACTCACAAAACACCCTTTTAAAAACGGGTATTGTGAGGAATATCTGATTTTATACACAGCCACAATTCTCACATGCTTCAGCAATCTCTCTTTAATCTGCAGAAGCATTTTGAAACATTCAGCACTTTCATTTAAAATGGTAAATTTACTCAAGTTAATTTTCTGACCAGAGACGCCTGAAAGAGCAAAACTCATCTTCAAGATGTTAAATATTCTCTTTTCAGGTAGTAAGTGCAAAACATATTGAAGTATTAAGTATTAAGTATTAAGATGAGAGAAACTTGTTAAAAAATCCTGAAAGAATAAATATCAAATGGATATCTCTAAACCATCTCACCTGAAACTCCACAATCATCATGTGCAAAGAAGCAGAGTGAGGCAGGACAGAGGCATCACTGGTGAGGTGACTGGCCACAGCTGTCCTAGCGTACCAGAAATACAGGTTGTGCCACGGCAACAAACTTGTTGTGAAAAACGGCTCTCCCACAAGAACAGAAATCTTGGCAAAGAAAGGAGAATAAAAACGTTATAATAACAAACAACAACTCAATAACACAGGCCATTTATACCTTTGACAGCTGACAATGCAACACTGGAACCACCTAGATAAAACCTCCTGCTGCTCCATAAGAATTTAATTACTGCTTATGCCGCACCTTTTTGTGGTTAGCAAATTTTAAAACTAATTTTCCTGCAAAAAAATTTGAGGGAAAACATTGCAGTTTTAGTTTGAAGGGCTTTGTAATGAGAGCAATAGAATTTTGAATTTTTTAATTTAAGGATATTAGTACTTCCAAATATTCCAAAAGCCAAATATACCAAGGCCAATTTTCTGAGTGCTCTGAGGAAGAAGAGCGACAGCTAGTAGCACATCACCAGTTAAACCAATTTATCTGCCTTAACAACTGGAATAAATCATGCAGCAAAGGAAAATCATACCCTTTCAAAACCAAAGTGAATCCCCTCCAGTCCTTAGTCTCATTTAGTTTCAGTGGGACAATGTCTGAACCACTTACTCATTCAATTTCCTATGAACTGGGATGTCATGGAATTCATTATACAAGTAGCACAGTAGGAAGTCAAGATCTATTTTCACCTTCTGCTCCCCTCCACCCCACTGAAATTCAGTACTGGACAACTGTGACATACCTTTTTATCTTCCAAATGAGAAGATGTCAGCAACTCAGGACGTGCTTCTATTATTTTAATTTTATCTTCAAGATGATTTGCTTTAAAAAACTGAAACAAAGAGTCTTTATCAAAAGCTACAGCTGAAACTCAAACCCATACCAAAATCATAATTTTATTTGTAAAAAAAAAAAAAAAACCAAAACCAAAACCAACAGCCAAAAGTAGTTTTAAAAAACTGCCTATGACAACTCATCAGGATGATACATATTCTTGAGGGGTGCATACACTTAGAACCAACACATCACTTTGGGGAACCAAAGCCCTACATATTCCTTCGACTCCGGATATAAAAAGGCAGATAACACCAATGTTGCCTCACCTTCACTCATTTGTACTTTGAAGCAAGACAAAACTTACAAACTACTTGCACACAACATGCATACCCTGCGTATTCAGCTTCTGCCTGAGACCATCCTGATTTGCCTACTGCTTGTGTTCTGTACTCCTAGGCCACAGGCTCTTCCAGGCCTAGGCAGGGCCTTCTCTGCTCTGCCCCAAGGGAGCAGTTGGACCTGCCTTGCAGAGAAGGGCCACTGCCTGTTGTCTCCTACAAGCTGAATGGCAGAGCAGGCATTCCTGATCCGCCCCAGCTGCAAGAAAGAACTGCTAGATGCCACTTTCCCAGTAAGACCAGTGCAAGCTATGGGATGCTCTCACACTCCACTAATCCTCAGGAACAAGGAGCTCAGCTTTTATCACCAATGCAATGAGGGCAGCAGAGCAACAGCTCAAGCAGATAAGCCAACAGGCATCTGGAAGATCAGATCAAGCACTGACAACTGTAATTCCCTCTGCACAGCTTTCCCAGGGGCCTATTCAGAATGTGGGTAAAGCTATGAGATTGGATGTATCTCCAGTGGGATGTATTCCTCCAGGCACATGCATAAAGCTCTGCACAAATACGAGGAAAAAAATAAGAACTCCTCACCCTCAATATATCACAGAATCACCTAGGTTGGAAGGGACTTTTCAAGATCATCTAGTCCAAAAAAAAACCCCAAAACCACACAAACACACCACACAGCACAAGCAAACAAAAAACCCCCCACACCACACCCAAAACACCAATAATCCACTACTAATCCATACCCCCAAGCACCACGTCAACTCGTCTCTTGAACACCTCCAGGGATGGTGCCTCAACCCACTCCCTGGGCAGCCCATTCCAAGGCCTGACAACCCTTTCAGGAAAGAAATATTTCCTAATATCCAACCCGAACCTCCCCTGGTGCAACTTGAAGCCATTGCCCCTTGTCCTGTCATCTGTGAGTTGGGAGAAGAGACCAACCCCCACCTCTCTACAGCCTCCTTTCCGGGAGTTGGAGAGAGCGAGACGGTCTCCCCTCAGTCTCCTCCAGACTGAACAACCCCAAGTAAAGTCTGTCTTTATTATTTTTGTGGTATTTTTTAGCTCTTATTTACTGCTTAGGATTGAGAAGAAAATTGAGATAGGCATAATCATAGAATGGTCCAGGCCAGAAGGGACCTCCAAAGGCCATCTAGTCCGACCTCCCCGCAGTCACAGGGACACCCCCAACTAGACCAGGTTGCCCAGGGCCTCGTCGAGCCTCACGAGTCCACTACACCTGGTTCATTAGATGCTGAAATGAGTTTTGCCAGAAAATGATGACTGCCTTCTCTAGGTAGGGGATGTTACATTTGTAAGAAAGGCACAGTCAGTGAACTAACCTGAATCTCCCAATTCTGTGCCTTCGGTCACAGAGGGCTGGGTTCCTCAGTGATACACATCAGCATCATTCCCAGCCTTACGCTACCATAAAGCATCCTGAGATGTGTATGGCTTGGGTTGTTTCAAAAAAGGATATTTTATTCATAAGCAAATATAAGAAAGAATCTTCTAATGTGAGTCTTAGTTTAAGTGAGTATATTGTACGGGAGGGAAAAGTATAACGAGCTGCTATTGTTACTACAACGAATGTGATTCCAGCATTTTAAAGTTCTGCATAGCTTTCCAAAAATTGTAGATGTGCAGTAGCAGCAACGTATGCAGCTCATATTCAGCTACATGTCCCTTACTGACTTGAACACTCATTTTGAGCCATTGTATTTCAGATAAACAATGGAGAGACTGCTGTAGTATTGCTGGCATTACACGTCAAGCATTAAAGACAATTAATGGGTTTTAACTTCCCAAATTACTTAAGAGCCTTCGGAAGAAATCTGGAGAATAATTTTCAGTCAGTGGAATGAAAATGTCACAGTTTTGTGCTTTGGTAACTAACTGGTTCACAGAGATGTCTTACTTATCACTGTGGTATGCTCATTCATTACGGGCTAATTGCAGAGGTCTCTAAATGAAACACCACAAACCACATTCCACTCCAGTGCCAGTTTGTTTAAAGTCTGCAAAGCTTTATTATTAGCACGATTTAATTATGAAAATGGCAACCATGGAGAATTCTGAACACATTCTTTCCCTTGATCATTAGTTACAGGGCAAAAATGAAACACTTTCAACAATGAAGGGTTCATATTTCAAGCTTATACAGTAGCTGCTAAAAGGCTATACTCAGAAAATCAATTTTATTAAAGTCCTTCAAGCACTAAAGGGACTTCCATGCAACTAAGCAATTTTAAAAACATGTCCACAAGCAGTGACTTTTTGATTCATGTTTTTAGCAGGGTTATATTTTCACTGTTTTCAATATTGTCCCCCAAAGCAGGGTCAGAAATGGTTTGAGGGGGGGAGAAGAGGTGAGCAAAGCATGTTCTGACATAGCTGTGACTTGCATCCTTTACCTTAAGGTACTTAAAAGAGGACTAGGAACTGGATCTGAGAAGCCTGGCACGCTCTTTACTAAAACAGATCAAAAGTCAGTGGTGTTTTCACCTTTTTCAGCTTTCTTTTGCAGCTCAGGAAATTAAGTTTAGGGGACTACTAAGAAACAGTGTAGACCCTGTATTTTTTTGAAAAACGAAGCTGTGATTTGAGCTAAAAATAACAGGAAACTATTTTCCTGGAGATAAAAAGGAATGACATGTATGGTAAAAGGATGAAAAGAGTTCATGCATTGCTCTGAAGAGATGACAGGGAGAGGGAACTCTGTCTGTACTTTTGGGCCTGACATCACTGTGGACCAACAGAAAATGGAGTGCAAGTCCACCACAGTCACTGAGCTGTAAAGGAAATTACTGCCCTGATCCAAAGTCCTTTGACCTCCATGAATCAAAACTCCCCAAATTAGTGGATACCTCAAGCCAAGGCTAAGAGTATAGAAGGTCTTTTAGTGCATCCTCAAATTTCAGAGGATAAAAAAAATCTTTGTCTTTATATGCATGTCTATGTGTATAACTGAATTAAAGCTTTCAAAACAGATATAGGCATCCCATTGTTTGCCCCAGGATGAAATAAACTATCATATAAAATAAAGTTTTAATAAAACATGGCTAATGAAGTAAAAAATAAAGATAAAAAAGAAATTAAAGAATACGGAGGGTTATCACTACTATTAAAAAAAATAATGTGAAGCAGAACTGTCCTCTCTTATCTATAATCTAGTTTTCATTTGTTCCTTGTTTTTTTATATATCTGTTTTCCACTTCTTTTCTTGTTATTTCTTTTATTCAGACCCATATTTCCAAATGTACTTTGTGTCACTCAATATTCCAGATATGCAAGTATGGTCTTTAGGTAGATAAATAGTGACTGTAAAATTTTTCATGTGAAGTATCTAAAATGTAAGAGCAAGAGCTGGAATGTGCCATCCTCTAAAAGAGTTGTTTCTGTATCTGCCATTTAAAAAGGAACATTTTCATCAATTCCCTGTTGCCCACATGAATCCTTCCTGCTGTTTGGGGTCCCCTGAGTGGGGATATCGCAGCAGTTCGGATGTGCCTGGGAAGGACTGGCTCTGCTCAGAGAGGGGCTACTGCTGGAACAGCTGAGGCCAGGTGAACTCCTAGTACATTTCCATTTTAGATTTACCAAAAAAACCCAACACAAACTCTCCAACCAAAATAACTCAGGCCCTCAAACCTTTGGCTGTATTTGTAGTGCACGGTCAGGATTTTGAAATGCCCAATGTTTGGCTTAATGATCTATCTTCCCCTTTAATACAGTTATGAACCTTCTTCAGCTTAGTGGAAACAAACTGTAGCAGTGAGTTAGAAAAATTATGATCAAGTGCATGCTGGTGTACACATCCACTATTCCAGATATTCCACGCTGTAGCCACTGAGGTCAGTCCAACATATTTTATCAATTTGAATGTGTGAATTAATCCAAATTCTTCCTGTACTTCAGATTTAGCAGCAATGGATCAGTGAAGTCATTACATTCTTTTTTTTATTTTATTTTTATATGATGGGATTGTTAGACCTAAGTCTCTGGTGACAGCAATAAATATCCATCATTAGGTATGAGTGGTTATGACAGCCTGTTCTAGTTCTGCCTATGAAAGATCGTTTCCTTCTGGGAGCCATAAGGAATACAGAATCACAGAATCCCAGAATCACAGATCTTAGTGGTTGGAAGGGACCTTTGAGGTCATCGAGTCCAACCACATTAAAAAACAAAACAAAAACAAACAAACAAACAAAACCTTTAAAAAATAAAAAAACAAAAGACAAAAAACAAATTATTTGTATGGCTGTGGAAAGAAGGAGCCATTACTGAGATGAGCATGGCAGAAACCAGAGGAACCTCCTCCACGCTGAGTGCAGCAACTGATCCTTGGATGATGATTAGTCCTGCTGCACTTTGCCTCACCTAGAACCCTTCCCTCTTCTGTTCCCAGTTGTTTCCATATTCTCCCTAAGATGAAGGGGTGCTTATTCATTCTTTGGTTGATCTTCTCAAAAACAGAAAATTATTTCAAAAAATTCCTAGTTATGTCAGTAAATTCCCAGACTCACTGGATATGTTTTTTATACTGTTCACTTATGATAGCTGCCTGGCTTTAGAAAACAACAACTTCTGTCAACGGTGATACTTCATCAAGACATTATTTAGCTACACGGCTGCCTCCCACCATAACTTGACTCCAGCATATTCAGCTAGGAGGCAAGACTCGGCATCACCAGATGAAGAAAAGGACAGACAGAACACTCCATCATCAGGAGATAAATGGCCAGAGAACAACAAATTTATTTTAAAATAACACATAGGACTAGTTGTAATGTCAGACTCCATAAACGAGACTGGCTGTGTACTGCAGACTGATGGAGCAGTCATGGAGCTACATAAATTTTCACCAAAATCCCCCACAAAACCAGGTTTGCAAACCCTGTGGCAATGGTAACTGACTGCAGAAACGCCAGCACTTTTCACTAGAGGGGCTGTCGGGTTTGCAGGGGAAGGTTGGGGGCAGGGGGGGCTCTGCAACTCTATCTGGATCCGCAGAGAGACGCTGAAGGAAGCCAGGCAGATGGGCAGCTATTTAAGGAATGGAGGAGCTTATAGCAACCGCTGCAGGAAAAGGTCCCTA
>JAOXNG010000052.1:25589912-25603414 GCA_028566535.1 Scolopax minor | reverse complement strand
CCAGCTCCCTCACCCTCTCCTCATAAGACTTATTCTCCAGACCCCTCACCAGCTCCGTTGCCCGTCTCTGGACCCGCTCCCGCAGCTCAATGTCTTGTTTGTGATGAGGGGCCCAAAACTGGACACAGTCCTCAAGGTGGGGTCTCACCAGTGCCAAGTACAGAGGGATGACCTCTTGGGTCCGTTCAGACAATACATTCTATTAATTCATCACAATGTAAATATTACAGTTGTCAAGATAGTTTTTAGCAGAGGAAATACAGAGGTACTTAGCAATAAGACACATCTCCTTTCTATGATCTGGCTCTGATTTTGGTCCAGCCTAAACCAGCATATGCTGCAATGGCTGTTAAGTAATAGTTCTGAAATGGGATTATTCTTGTGTTACCTGTGATTAAGTGCATTGCAAGCAAATAATAAAATTAAACCCTTATTTGGTTTATCTTACATGGTTGAAAGTCTGGTCATGTGGGATAACACAGTAGAAAACAATGGGATATACTTCAAATAGCTAGCATACAATAATATACCTGGGATGAGAGTACAAGAAAACAGTCTATATTTAAAGATTTTGCTCACAGTTTATGATATTTTTATTCCTTCAGAGATTTACATCAGGCACATTGGGTTATTGGGTTACAGGGTAGTTACAGGCTGACAATCATATTTTATATTGCCTCAAGAAATCTCTTGACTAATGGACTACTACAGTTCTGTTCTTCAGCAATATTGAGATTTTTAGTCTAGTAAGTAAATAAATCTAAAAGCAAATTAATTATGAAAGGTTTAACCTCACTGCCTTTACTCAAGTTTTTTAGTTATTTTGAAAATATCTTAATGCCAAGAAAATATTACTGTTGCAGAACTTAGGCCTGCAAATACATATGATCACAAATGCGGAGTTCAATTTGTTAAGATGTAATTTAGAAGTAGAAAATAATTTTGGATCATTTAACCCATCATACTTTTGCAGTATTTCTTTAAGTGAGGGATATCTGTTAGAAGTTTTATTCTGGATCAGAATCTGATCTTTCTAAGCAGGAAGATACAGATATTTTCTGCTTTGGAAATTTATCAGAGTTTTGATAAATGTTTTCCTGATGGGTCTCCGTGTCTCCAAAACCCATGCCCTGTCATTCTTTGCAAAGTCTCTGCTCGGGGACTACCAAATTTATGAAACTGTTGGCCCAGCAGTGTCTAGCACAGCATCTCAGATAAGGGTGTAACTCACCCCATCAGCTGCTCTTTGCTGCCATCCGTTTCTGTTTGCAGAGTTTTCAGGCTCCCCGTGTACTTACTCACCACTTTGGGGGTTTGCTGTCCTTCTGACTGCAGTGTGCAGCTTTGGCCTCGTTTGGCCACTGTTGGCTAACAACTAAAGTGCTTTGCCTCTGCACCTTTGCTCTTCCACGCTGTAGCTTTCTGCCCAATGCCTCTTGCTGAGCCCTCCGTCTCGGTGCTATTTCAGAGTTGGCATTTCATTAAAATGTTAGGTTAACTATTGATTTTTCTAGTCTGAGAAAAACATTGTGCATTGACTATGCCACCAAAGGTTCTGCACTAAACCAGCAACAATTGGAGCCAAGAACTGGAGAGGAGGGAATCAGAATCTAACGCAGAATCGTGCTGCTCTTTTCCAAAAGAATGGACTCCCTAATTCCCTACCCGCTTTCCTACCTACTCTCTGTTTTTTAGCAGAAGAGCCTGGGAGCTCACTTGAAACAGATAGAAATGGAAAGCCACTGTAAAAAAACTATTGCTTTTTTAGTTGGAGTATTGTCTTGAAAGCTGTACCTATTTCTCTTGCATAAAAGAACCGTTAATGGTGTTGTGCTGAAATCTACTAAAAACCCAAAGATTTTAGAATGTGCACTGAAATACATGTTTTGTTTTGCTTCTGCTTCCCATTATTATTTCAGAATGACAAAAAAGATTCTGCGAGATATCTGCAAACAGCAGAAATTATACTTGACCCCATACTTAAATGATACGCTTTACTTGCATTATAAAGGTAAGATGTGGGCATGACTGTTTAGGTTTATCATTCTAAGTTGTATTTTAGCAGAGAATCTTATTTTATGGCTCACTGAAGTAAGATACCAAATAATTCTTTTACATTAGAAACATCATTTAATTTTATATATGATAGTGAAATTGTGAAACAAAATGAGTCAATATGACGGCAGAAAAGTGAACTGATTATAGGCCTAATTCACTTTGTGGAGCCATTCAAAGGATCAATAGCAATCAAAGGGCACTTTTTTTTTTTTTCCCCCAAAATAGGAGCCTCTGAGAATATCTTCTCCCTCTGAGCAATGTATTTCTTCTTAAATGTGTTTGTATAAAGAAGCTGCTTTCCAGCTTTGGGAACTTTTTTACTGCCAAACAAAAATGGTCAGGAACAGTGAAGACTAGCTCAAATTCTACTATTCTCAAATACTACTAAAAGTAAATGAAGTTGGTAGAATGAACATGGATCATCCTGTTTTTGATCTTTCAGCAGGTTTTTGCATGATACGGTTTGCTGGTTCAGATTAGCGTAAGAATTGTTTTAAATAATTAGAATGTGCTAAATCTACCTTCTACCTTTGGTCTTGTTTTTGTTATTTTCTCAATATGAATTATTTGAGCATCTAAAGGCCTGCACCAGTTACAGACCAGAACAGGTTCCTTTGTGGTTTGGCCTGTTTTGGGCCAGGTACTGAACCATTAATTCAGTGGAAATGTTGGCAGCAACTTGAGTACAAGTGTTCTCACAGGCTGTTTCAGCAGCAGTGGTTTAATGGCATTTACACTTCCAAAGACTTGTTTTCAGCAGATTCAATTTCATTTTTAAACATATTTTTCTGCAGGATTTGACCGCCTGGAAAACCTGGAGGAGTATACTGGATTGAAGTGTTTATGGCTGGAATGCAATGGTTTAACAAAAATCGAGAATTTGGAGGCTCTGACAGAGTTGCGTTGCCTCTACTTGCAACTCAATTTAATTAGCAAAATTGAAAACCTTGAACCCTTACAAAAGCTGGATTCCCTCAATATCAGTAACAACTACATTAAGACCATTGAGAATCTCTGTAAGAACTGCTGTTTTAAGCTATAATGAGCCCATATTCCTAAGCTTTGCCTAAGTTAAGCTATTATTAGAGGCTCTAGTTTCAATGTTTTTTTTTCATTCACGTGAAAATTTTGTGCAATATCCCATACAAGACTTCTACTGAAGAGTCAAAACTATGTATTTTACTATTTAAACAGATGAGAAAACAGGAAAGACACAGTAATTACTTTCACATAGATACCTAGGACAATTAAGTCATTTTTTTTTCTCACTTCTTAATAGTCTCTCAGTACTTACCTGTATTGAAAACAGGCTGACAATCCAGTTTTCACCACTCACTTTACAGTTAAGGTGTGCTTTGGCAGTTGCAGACGAAATTACCAAATCTTTTATGTCTGCTGAAGGATTTATTCTGTCTTCAGCAGAAAAGAAAAGAGAATTCCTCTACATTTTCATTTGTTAACATTGAGAGTAATTTGAAACACAAGCTCTTGCTTTCGTTGAACTGACTAGTTTGAAACATGAATTAAAAATATCTACCACCCTAAAGCCAAACAACTATTTTTTCTGGGGTGCAGAAGGCAGCTTTGGAGGCCTAGCCAAAAAAACCCCCTATATTAGAATAACGAACTTAGGAAAAAAGCTCCCAATATCAATATCAACAATTATTTTGACAATGCAGTTTTCTACTTGCTCCAGAAAATCCTCTCTGAAGCACTGACTCTTGCCTTTCATTGTCTGGCAGCTTGTCTGAAAGCCCTGCAGACTCTGCAGATGGCTCACAATAAATTACAAACGGTGGAAGACATACAGCACTTGCAAGAATGCCCAAGTATTTCTGTCCTTGATCTTTCCCACAACAACATCAGTGATCCAAACATTATAACTGTTCTGGAGACCATGCCTAATTTGGTAAGTGGGATAGAGATGAGGGCTGGTATCCTGTATATGGGGGAATCCCATTAAATGGTATTCTCAGTAGTACAGTGCATAGTAGGTATCATGTCTAAAAGACATGTTATTAAATATTATTTGGGTATTTTTGTAGATTACCTGCAACACACAGAATATTTTACTCCTTATTTTTGAAATTATAGGGAAAGTGCATATCCAGATTGGGGGTTCTTTTGCTACTCAACTTTAAAAAGTGTTTCCTTTGTTTCTATAGCATGTGCTGAATTTGATGGGAAACCAAGTCATAAAGAAAATCGCTAATTATAGAAAGACACTTATTGTTCGGTTAAAACAACTAACATACCTGGATGACAGACCAGTTTTTCCAAAAGATAGGTAAGAAACAGAGCTATCTTTACACAGCACTAAAGCTCAAATGCTAATGAGAATAATCCATGTTTTGTCATTTTTTTTGTGGGTGGAAGACTGACTGGTATAATTTATTGAAGGTGGGTAACTCGTAATACAAGATTATTATACTACAGGGTTCTACTTCTAGCACACCTAGAAAAAAACCCACAAACATATTTTTTCCCAAGAGGATTAATTCTTGAACAGAATTGTTTTCTGCAGTCTGTAGGCTACAGGCAAACAGCCACTGAACAAGTGCCTGGAAAAGAGCTGAGTTGAGCACTCCTGTAGATCTCTGCTGGTGTCATCACCAGCATTTGGATATCTTTGTTTCTTTTGGTACAGTTCCATAAAAAAAGGTATGATACAGGTGCATCTCTGTTGTGTAAAGGATTGCCATTGCTGTATGCTTTTCTTTTTTTTCTGTTGCAGCTATTTTATACTGTTACAAACTTAAGTTTTTCTTTCATTGTAAAGATGGAGTTTTTTAGCTATATTACAGCAAGCTTTTGTGTTTTTATTAGAGCCTGTGCAGAAGCCTGGGATGTTGGAGGGCTTGAAGCTGAGAAAGCAGAAAGGGAAAAATGGGAAACCAGGGAGAGAAAAAAAATTGAAGATAGCATCAATGCTTTAGCAGCAATCAGACTAAAAGCAGAGGAAAAGAAAAGACAAAAGTATATGGAAGAAAGAGATAGAAGTGGAAATGGAGGTGCAACAGACATCTTAGAAGGTTTGTTGTTACTATTTTAAAAGACGCCTGTGTCTGCTTTGATTTGAATATTTAAAATCAATGAATAGTTCACAGGTATTCAGAAGCAGGCTGGTGTGATTTTTTGGATATGTTCATAAATCTTCTTTTCCTGTACAAAATACTTTATTAATCTTGGTGCTTCTTAGAGTAACCACAATGATTTTAAGCAATATTCACCTTTCTCACTACTGATGAAAAACAACAAATGACTTTCCGTCCCAGCATTTCAAGCACTTATACCCTTCACTAGAGCAACCAGGTGCTGGTCAGGGTTCCAGCAGGCATTCCTGGTGGAGGCAGGCACCCATCTGTAGATACCAGATAATTATTTACTCTTGAGTTTTCTCTAGATAAGTTTTTTGCTCGGGAAGTGTATTTGCTGGGGAGTTGAGATAGGAAAACTCACAACATTACTGCAGTCTTGGGATTATGCAAATAGCTGCTGAAACAGTGGGAGCTTTTGATGCATATTTTAAGCCAAACTATTAAGACCACGTAATAAGTTTGGATATTTAGAAGGAGTGATGCTGGATTAACTCAGCAGCTGTACTGAGTTTGTTTCTTCTGTACTAGCATCTGCAAATACAGATGACAGTAATGGAAATTCTAATGCACCAGAGACTTCAAATATAGCAGAAGAGGAAGAAACTCAAAAGAAGAATGAGAAACTTAGAAATGAAAATTTTGATGCCTGTGATGAAGTGACAACACTTCTACCAAATAAGGGAGATAACACAGATTTCCTATCTGGAAATACTCATGCTGGGATTCAAGAGGATGGACAAGAATCAGATTTTTACAGAGACTCAAACTTCAACAAGACAACAGACGGTAATGCACACTGTGAAGGATCAAGCCAAACTGGGGATGCAGAGACAATGAGCTAAACTCTGGTTTAGTGTATCACCACCTCTGCCATGATTCAAACTGATTCATAGATAAGAATATCCCATTAGATTTCCACAGGGACTACTTGAAAATTAAGTAATACTGGATATTTGTTAATATTCCTTAAACAAAAAAAACAATTTTGATGGCTCAACTGCTGCATAAAGGTGGAATTCCCTGTCTCATTCGTGCCAGGTTTAGCAACAGGGCAGGAGAGCTCTAGAGGTGGTTTTGTGCCTTCACACATGGAAGAATGCTTGTGTAGAGTTGTGGAATACATTATTGCAAAATGCAAATACTAATTTGTACAATATAAGGGAGACCAAGAATCTGATAAAAAGACAAACAGCTGGATTCAGCTGTGAGTTCTGCAGTGCTAGTCAGGTCCCCAGTGGTTTGATTTTGCAGTGGTTGCTGTGGCCATGTAGAAAGTCTTTTATTCAGTTAGTTCTCTGCATCTGACTATTTTTTATTCTGTAGATCTACCAAGAGAGAAGGCAGTGACTGAAAAGGCCAAACTTGCTGAATTGGATGAATATGCTGAAATTGAAGAGGTCAAACTAGAGACACCAGAGAAACTTTATCTTGATGTATGTATTGGATTCAGATTTTGGGAAGTTCAGATTTGAGTATTGTTTGCTCACAAATTAATTAATGTAACCTTCTGGCTAATAAAACTACATGGCCATGTTTCTGAGAATGGTCTACCATTAGGAAAAGTAAAAGAATGAAAAAAGAACCAAAGTAAAGTTGCAGGGGGTCCTCATTCTTTCCAGTGTAGCATGTGTGGAGAGTTTACTGCTGCTTCCAAATTTATTTTGTCCTTTGGCCACAGATCACCTGAAGTTGCCCTTGTATCTCGGTGATTTCTCTGGAGAAGTTAATGAGGGCTCTCATTTAAAAAACAGAAATCACAATCAAAGGAATCTAAGGGATACATACATGCTCTTAGGCAAAACTCAAATTAAATATGTAGCTGAAAATGTGAACTATTGCAGAAAAAGCATAAGGAAGAAATAGCCACCAACTCATTGTAAATGTTAGCTGGCAGTATTAGATATTATAAATTAATTCTCAAAATACAACTTTTAGGTATATTTTGAAGAAAAGCAGAATGGGCGTTATGCAGGTGTATGACATTTGTAATATCTATTGTCTAAGATTTCTATCTGATAATGCAAACATTTAAAGATGTTTAATCACATTTAACCCTGAGGAGGACATGGATGATGCCACTAACAAACACACTCTTACTTCAAAGGAGAACTATTCAGTATGTCCTAGTTATGACACTGCTGCTAAACTGACAGTGTCAGATTTTGACATAAGTAGCAATAACAAACTTCTGAGCGTATGCTTTCCCAGAGCACTTAACATACTCTTTGATCCCCTATATGGCCACTGTTAAATAAATTTTTACTAGAGTGTTTTTAGAAAAAAGTCTCAGATCTTTTCTATGCTTTTAATTTCCCTGACCAAAATGCCGTTATCAACGGGCTTACCTCACTGCTTCAGTAGAGGGTTTATTGCTGCATCCTCCTGTGGGGCTGGTTTTAATTACAGATTTAGCAAGGGTGGTAGAGAGGACTGGCAGGAATTCCAATTATATACAATATCATTTTTATAAGCAGATCTTGCAGGGTCTGAACTAAAAGCTTTACATGAATAGTGATACTGTAGGTACCCCCCAGGTGAAGATCTCATAGACTCAGTGTTTTTCCCTCGGTGCTATATGGCACCTCCCTTGATCAAACTTTAACACAGTGGAAAAGGAACTCTTCAACATACATGCATGGGGTTGCTCTTGACACATAGAAAGTGTGACTATTCTAATTCTACAGAAGAAAAAAAAAGACACCCAGATCTCTATATACACATTTCAGTGTTCTGTGCTACTTCATTATCCAGTAGACGTTTAGTAATGAAAAGAGCTTCTCCCAGTGCCCTCCAATACTTACGCTATTGCAGATTTTCCGAAGAGCCTTAGAGCTGCCATTGCAGGGAACAGCCGTGACAGCGCCAATGTTGAGAACCTCCAGAGCAGCACCGCCCTCTTTATTCATAGCCCAGAGTCAGCTGATGGTCTCAGTAGTAATATAAGGGAGAAAAGTGGAGGAGGATTTGTAACATGGTGGTTGTGACATCTCTCTGTCAAGCAGAAACAAGCCCATGTTGCTGCACATGCCCTGGCAGGGTTTGAACTGCATTCTCTGTGCCTAAACCAGGAGGATTTTTAGTTAGCGGTTTTGGTTTGAGCTGCAAATGCAGCCTACTGATTGGAAACTATTTCACTTTCCTACTGACATCCGATTCCACTCACTAGCATTAGTCTCAAACCTTCATTTGTACATTTTTAATGAATTTCTTATAAACCCATGGGACTTCAGAATACGCTTCACTAGCTACATCAGGAAAAAGAAACTTCTTTGTTCATTTTAATTCTGTAATAATTTTCACCACACAAGACATACAGGTTAGATGTACCTTATGCTACGGCATCAAGCAGCGTGCTACAAAATCATTAAGCTCTAAAAACAAAAAAGGAGATGCTTCTACCAGTATTGGCCTACACTAAAAAAATAAGAAAAAGGGTATTGCTTTCTACCTGTGTATTCCCACCTTCTAATTTTGCTTTTGTGTCAGCAAGCGACAGTTGTCTTGGGTAATATTTTCTAACAGAAAGCTGAAACGATTGGACCTGACGAAAACCAGTTCTCAGCAAGTTTGCAGTTCTGTATCCTTAATGATGAGGCGTTTACAGTAAATCATTGTTTTATCAGATCTATTTAGGTTATCAGAGTTTACTGACAAGTGGTTTCAGATCCTTATTTGTTTCTTACTCATAAAGGTGGGTTGCAGTTGAAATTAAGTCTATCAAATAGATAAGAAACAGCTTCTAGACATAAACCATGTGTACAGCCTCTCCTTTAACACCATGTTTGCTTTTAAAATCCTGTTAATGCCTTGCTGTTTATCCTTTTATCTCCTTTTTTTTTCTTTTTTCCCCCAAAATCACACAGTATAGTAGAAAACTCCATTCAGTTTGACATTAAGGTTATTGCCTTCCTGTCTGCTATTTCCGGAGACAGATGAATTTTACTTTTTCCATGTGTACTTAACAGAGATGACTGTCATCTCAGAGGGTAACAGGGCAGTGCTCCTGGCTGTGGCCTTTTAACCCAAAAAGCTTTGTTTTGAAGGAGATTCCCAGTGGGCTACAGATGTCATTTTTTATTGGTTAGAGCAGCTTTTTCCAGTGATTAATGATCTTTTTATTGTCCTCAGGAACTGCCTGATTTAGAAAATACAGATGTAAGTGAATTTCCCCCAGAAGAGGAAATCTTTATTCAAAAGGTAAGATTCTTCTTAATTCTAGCGATGAAGCTTCCCTAAACACATTTATAGATATTTTCTCAAAAATATGATAATTTATGAAATGCTGTTTTGGGAAATGGAATTGGTTTTGCATTTATGAACTAAAATAATGGATCTTTCAGCAGATATTCTCTATCCACTTGTAAATATTTTTTTTCAATTTGAATTTTTATATTATTGCATTGCAAAAATAGGAGAATTAAAACCTAAGATCAAGTAATACAACAGTTAAATAAGATTAATTTCTTAGTAGCAGGTAGTGTTTTAATGAAGATTACTCTTAAAATATACTTTACCAGTACTGATATGCTGCAAAGGACTGAATAGATAATACAAATCACATGCTGCTGAATAAAATCAGACTTTTAAACTGAAAATACAGAGATTGAAACTCCTCTGCTCCACTTGGGGCTACTCAGATAGGAGCTCACGTGAGCTCTGTGCTGTGCTCAGACTGATCTAGGCAACAACCTAGAAACAGAAGAGGAAAAAGAAAACAGCAAGGATTAAAATCCCAGCTCTGGTTCTGGTGCTGCTGTTGACTCATACTTGCTTTGCTGGAGAGAGAGGCTGATGCAGTACATGTTTTCACAAGTCCCCCCAAGATAATGCAAACTTTCTTGACAGTCAATGTAAGGCATGGCATTTATTTGCTTTTTTGGCCACAGACTCATAACAGTGTTACAAAATGTCTTGGCCAACAAAGCCTCTGATAAAAGATAAGGGGAGGGAACAAAGAGTATTATTGAAGGAGTGTTGAGCAAGTCTCATGCTCCAAAGGGTGTTCAGCTCTTAACTGAAGCCAGATGCAGATATTATTTCGGTTCCTGGGTTTGGAGGTAAGTAATAGAACTGAGCCCACACATTGCTGAAATGGGGCTTCTTTTTAAAAACTGGTAATAGTTTATGGTGAGTTTGTTGCTAGAGCCTTAGAAGTAGTTAACCCAAGATTCATCCACAAAGCAGCAGAGCTGTGGGCTTGAAGCACATGTCACATACCTCTTGAGAGAAGAGCACAGCAAAGCTGAGAGCCATTACAGGGATCCAAGAGGTATTTACCCACCTTATAGCTTTTACATCTAGAGTAATGTATTTTTAACTACGTTTTCTACCTTTACAGCAGGAATATCACCCAAAGATTGAAATAATTTCTGAAATGGCAAATAACAGCAATTTTGCATTAGAGGAAAACAATAAAAGCATGTCTGAGAATTCAGTAGGAGAAGAAGTTCCAACAACAATTTTTTCAAATATGTGTAAGATACATAAAGAGCATGAAATGGAGCACTTAAGACCCCTTGTTGAAAGCTTCATTACAGAGCCTGCTAATTCAGAAAGGTACCCAGAGATCAAAGATAAAAAAGCAACCCCCTTGAAACCCTTGATACAAGAGGTTGTCACTGAACCCCAGGATAATCTGCTATTGTCACCAGTCTGCAATCAAGCAGATGACCCAAGCCCATGGTAAGGGGACAGCAAGATTACAGTTACTTGCTCTGGTAAGATGACAGTGACATAATTAAGTGACACAAAAGGTGGATGGCACATTTGCACTAAAAGTAAGGATTTGTTCAGCTCTTGTGGAAAAATTTTTTTATCCACTGTTAGTTAACCTCTTCCTTTTGTTATGTGCGAATTGTAATAGGTTAGGAATTAAAATGCTATTTTCTCTTTTTCTATACAGAAGTTCTTGCTGAATTTTATTTAAATGGTTTTTAAAAATTGGGCTCTGCAGCTCTTTTTCCAGTATTAAAGACCACCGGAAGGTTTTATTTGCCTTCTGCCTTCATGGTCTAACAGGGGGCGGCAGCACTGGAGAAATACCATACCTGGCTGAGGGTGAAGGATGTCTTCAGAAAGCACAAGGTGACAATGAGCCCTGAGAGCGAATTAGATTAATCCCTTTGAAAAAAATAATAGACCAAATGTGGAGCCTAGTGCCTGTGGTTATTCTCAAAAGGCAGATTTCAGCGCTGGAACCATTAGTTAAAACTGACCTAGTGCTTATTTTGACATAAAACCCACCACCTTCAGCGGAAGGACTTGGTGTTTCCAGCAGTCCGAGGCTGCTGCGACCTCCAGCCTCCCACCTTCAGGGCAGAACTTGTGGTTGTGTCAGCATGAAATGAGCTCGTAATCCCCTGTGACCTGCAGGGAGCCAATCTGTAGCCTCACTGCCAAACCTGCCAGGGTTCTATGGCTTCAAGCCCTCCAGGGCAGCTGGCAGCGTTTGCTACCTCTGAAAGTGAGGACATCACTGTTTTAAGGTTAAATTCCACACTCTTATGTAATTTCCCCCTCAATTCCTTCTAGAAATTACTTAGTTAAATGTTTGTATCTTAGGGTTTCATTACATAAGTTGTTTCAATCCATAATGTCACATGTTTCTGTCATTGGAGTTAAATAAAGATGCTACCAAATGTATTTTAGCTTGTTTTATCTCCTAACACTATGTCATACCAGAGAGACTTGAGCAACAGATGGATATTGCTTCTTAAGAGGGTACTTTCTGGATCGAATATTCATAGACATTATGACTATCTATGGAAAACCAGATGCAGAAATAGTGTCTGTGCATGGAAAGTCTATTTTTGCATTTTAGGACGCTCTGTGATGAAACATACACTTAGCTCTCTCATTTTCATCTTTTTTTCCTTGAGAGATGTGTCTCAGGACCGGAATTCAAATAGAACAGGAAAATAACCAGCCAATCAGTAGTGGCAGCCATATAGGTTTGGTGTCACAAGTTGACCAAAGGAATCCTTCCATTGTCTTCTCCGTTACATCACAGCGGTATCTCGTGCCAAAGTGAGATGGATGGTACCAGCAGCGACGCCTCAGCCCAGTTCTCTCTGCTTTCCTGCTCTCCCCCTGCCCCATCTCCCCTTCTGGAGCTAGAGAATACAACTGGAGGAGGTGGAGATGGCTGAAGAGCAGTTCCCCCTCTGCCTCACTGCAAAAAGTGTTGGGGGAACAGACAAATCTTGGCCAATTCTGCTGAGGCTTTAATGGCTTTCATTTGCCTGACACAGAAGCGACTGTGTCAGTCAGAAAATAATTGTACAAAATTGTGTGTTTAAGTGCCGCATAAAAGTGTTGACCTCATCTTTGAGGGCTGGTGTGGTTTTTAAAATGGTGGAACCAACGATCGCAACGCTGGGAGTAACAAGCTAGGCTGCTTTAGGTGACCTCACTTCACTAATCATTCTCAAGTTTAGGTGGATGTCTTTTTTCATATCTCTATAAATCTCTAATAAGCTCTGATAAATGAAATTGAACTGGTCTTGTATGTGTGCATATTTAAAGAAAGAAAGAATTACTGTGGACTTGTTGAAAAGCCCTGTTTCCAATTCGCTGGGTTTAGGTGACCTCTGGTGGTGAGAGAACCTGTCTTAACCCTAAGGCAAAATAATCTTAATAGCCCTCAGGGAATACAACACAATTGCTTTAAATTTCAGCCGGTTTCCACCTTCCATGGGTGAAAACACCCTGGTTAAACCCTTGGCTTCCAGGGGAGGGCAGAGGCAGGGGCCAGCAGGGAACAGGCCTGTCTGAAGGCGGCAGCACAAGAACCTTCTTCTGTGAAAGCTGCAAAAGCTGCTGACTACATTTCTGAGCTTGGTCCAAAAAATATCTGCTTCCCTGTTCTGACAGAGCTGGGCACAGTCTGCTTTGAGGGATTTGCCTTCTGCGCTCTCTGTGCTGGGTTTTAGGGCCTGACTGGTGCCCCCTTATTGCACTAGGCAATAAGCAGGAAGGACCATACACTTAAAAAAAACCCCCTCTTTTTCAAAAAAGTATTTCAAGCATGAAGTTTGAGCTCTATTATCACTGAAAGTAAGGAAAAAAAAAAGGATAAAAGAATAAGTGAGTCAAGAGCTATTGATTCTTTGTCTCTGACTCTGACATTGCCTGATAACCTACACTGACCCGCAAGCCACTTGGGAGAACTCAGCTGCTTTGGGAGCTGCGCTTCCACCACGTTTCACAGGTCAGATCTCTCCAGCCCATGCTCAATGGAGCCAACCAAAGCCCATTGTTATCTGGTTGGTGGCCCCCAGTGGTGTCCCTCGGGGGCCAGTCTTTAACATTTTTATTGTTGACCTGGGTGAGGGGATTGAGTGCACC
>JAOXNG010000052.1:22152795-22166783 GCA_028566535.1 Scolopax minor | reverse complement strand
GGAACAGATTCACTCCCTCAGTTGGGGGAAACTCTATTCAAGACTGTCCCAGTATATCTTCTTTTCTAAGCATCATGAGATACTTGGCTGGTGACAACCAACACAGAGCTGAGTTTCCAACAGTTTGCCTCAGCTGGAATCCTAATCTTTTACTTCAAATACTTCAAATAAATTTTACATAAAGAGCTTTGAAAGTTCATGTAAGGCCTACCATAAAGATTATATATTCAAAATAAATAGCATTGCCCATAAATCACAGTACCTAAATATTTATGATCTTTTACTCCTGGCATATGCCAACCTACAGAACACTTCAGATAAGCAAAGCTCCACAGCTTGACTCAAACATCAAGTATGATCAAGTCTCCAGAACTGGGAGGGCCCTAGATGGCTTCCAGAGTTTCACCTCTTACACAGCATCTCCTACCCTTAAAGGAGTCAAGGCAGAAATAGCCTCTTTGACCATATTATACACCTCCCTTCAATTAGGGTAATTTACTGACTACAGTAATTGCTAAATACTGACACTTGCATGTACTTGAAATCCTGTAACTGATCATCTGAATAGATCATGTTGAGCATTACCTTTACTCCTGGGACACTGGAAATGCAAAGTAATTCCCCAGTGTCTGTGCTTACCTCCCAGCATCCAAGAACCACCGTACTCTCTGTAGCCACATCAAGAATGGCTTTTCCTCTGAGACACAACCACGTGTCCTAGACCACACACAGCACAAATGCACTGGCTCTGGCCCAGATATTTTAATCAAAGGTTTACCAAATTGCCTCAAAAGACAAAACTAATATACAGAGGATAACAGGATCAAGTTTTGGCCAGTTCTGAAGGGTTTTATTACTACACTGAAAGTTAGGAAATTCTACTAAAGATTAAGTTAACCTAAAAAGTTGCTGCACCTTTGCCTGCCTAAATTGGCCATGTCATTTAATTGTCCTCCCACAACCTCTGCCATCAGGAAAGAGAAGGTAAAGAAGGGACAGAATCCTATTTAGCACATGGGTATCAGCTCTTTAGATTAACTAGCACTGCATTTTATTTAGCTCAAAAGGAAAACGATTTATCCAGTTGCACAACTATCCATCATTTCTAGCCATAAAGCCTTCATGCTGTACTGCTCCCCGAGTACGAGCCAATTGGCAACACTAAAACTAAAAAAGTGGGATTTCACCTTGTTGACAGTAGTTTCCAGGAAAATTTGAATATTGGACTCTTTCCTGCTCTAAATATAGATACTTTCAAAGCAAGGCAATAACTAGTTTGCTCTCCAGAAGAAATGTACTTTAGCATTAAAGAGACACTTTTCTACAGTTTGGAAAAACATGTTGAAACCTTTGACTATAAATATTACCTCGCTAATTTTTTTATTAGGTCATGTGAGACTATTCCCTACTAAATAACATTTCAGATTTCAGCATGATGTGGGAAGGTAAACAATACATTGACAAGATAGACAGTATTTATCAATAAAGTAAAATCAAATCTATTTAGAGAATTCTGCCACATTTTGTCTTCTTGGGCATAAAAGCCACATTAACAAATAATCAGCTTTATGAACTACTTTATAGGTATATCCTAGTAAGAACAACCATGTGAAAGAAGCCTGCCAAGACTCCTCCTTCCAAAAAACGATGCACAGAAACTTTTAGCTGTAGTAAGACACCGCTGTACCAGCGGAATATTTTAATACAAAACATCTTGCAGCTTCGACTTCAGAAGGGCAGGGCTGGATTCACAGACTGCAGAAACTTCTGCCGAGAAAGACATTTTTAGTTTGATGAAGTCTAGGAGATGAAAGCAACACTTTTTTTAACTTTGATCCTTATCCTGTCCAAACCACTTTCCAAGTGGCCTGGCCATGTTTGAAGGTCAGCACTTGGGCCATGGAAAATCTGTTTCCCACAGAGGTCACTGAGAAACTAAACTAGATGTCCTCTCCTAGAAAGCAGAGAAAGGAAGAGAACCCAAGGATGCTGGTGTCTTTTTTGTACCTTAAGAGTGGGAGCAAAACCTAGTGGCATCACCTCTGTGTATGAGCAGCTTTGTAGGGTGAGGAAATGCTCAGGTTAAAGTCTGCACACATTCACTTACACAAGCATCTCCTGCATTAGATAATAGCCTAAAGGAGTAGAGTTTCAACAGCTTTTCAACACTCTACAGATGCTCTCAGATGGGAACTGTTCAGTCTAACTCAATTTCATACTTACCACACTCTCCCAAAGCACAAAAGAGGTACAAGAAAACCTGCATGGAACCAATGAGTTGCAGCATGATGAAAATTAATGCATCATGCCTGACGGGATGGGACTGCCATTTTTGGCTTGATTCAATCAAATGTGCCAAATAATCTTAAAACTAAGAATGTGACATGCAAAAACCATCACATTGCTGCATAGCCCATTGTGCTGAGCAGCCCTGCAAGGTAAACTCTCTCCCAGGTAAAACAAATATTTGCTACAGAAAGGGCTTTATTTCAATTTCTTCCTTCCCTCTATTATGTGTGTGTGTAGATACAGAGAGGATGAGAGAGCTGCCATTCTTAATAAAATCTTTTTTTTTTAATTACCACTTACACTAATTAGAGAAACAAGAAAGACGCAACTGGGACAGTTATTTTTATGCAGTGAAGCTTAGTACAGCCTAGCAGTTGTTTGAGCACTTACAGTTATTTCTAACGTTAACAGAACTTGTCTGCTCTTCGGGACTCTTCACTTACATCTTTGGCAATGTCAGTGACAGCAAAGTTAGAGGAGGCAAGTTGCACAGATACACATTTTAAAAAAAAATTTTGTTGCTCTAGACCATATGAAAAGCTTCACTTTGAAACACTGCAAATCTAAACAGATCATTTAGAGCAAGTCTTTATATAGTTTTCCAAGTACATGGCAACCTGCTATGCCCCACCAGGAGTTTAGGCAAAATACTTTCAGCTGGGAGATCTACCAACTATCTGTCAAAGGAAGTAACTGCATAAAACAAGTATGGGATTAGGACAACCAAGATCAGTTCCTCAAATCAGCCCATTGACAAACAGCCTGCAGCCACACAGGAATTGATTACCTCCTGGATGATGGACACTGAGGTTCCTTTCTTACAGCAGCTCAGACAAATCAAACGCTCTTCTCCCTGCTTCTTCAGTATGGTCTTCAGTGGCTTTGGTCCTGCCTTTTCTTTTTACAAGTTAGTGGTGTAAACCGTGTTCTTCTTACTTATGAAGTGACAGATCCTCACCACACATGTGTGGGTTACTGGACAGGCTCTGGCTACCTCCTGAGCTGCTCACCTTGCTGGTTTAACCTGCTGAATCTGCTGCAGCACACAGCTGGCCACGGGCTAACAAAAGAACCCATATGCCTTCCTCCAGGAATTCTACAACTGCCATGCACAGCTAATATCATCCACATCATTTATCCCTCCTAAGCGCAGGACCCTGAGATTATTTCTTAGGGCAGCATAGCTATTTATGCCAGTTAAATCAAGGTTAGGACCATAATGTCACTCTGAGGCTCCACAATCAGGTAAAGAGTAGCTTTCCCCACCACCAGCCGGGACACGAGTACTGCTGCCTAAAGAAATGGCACTTGCAGCCTAGGCAATGAGCTGTTGGTCACTTCCACTCGCTCCTCTGAGCTTTTTGGTCCAGTGAATCACCTCTTCCTGTGCCAGGTAGTGCTCTTTTGAAAAGCCTCTTCTGTCCCTCACTTTTAATCATTGAATACTTTGGATTGTGCATTTGCAACAAAGCCCATTCTCTCAAATAATGCTGTTGAGGTCTGGTAACGTCTATTGCAATCCAGCATGGGTTGAATTTCTCACCTGCTACTGTATTTGTAAAACCCGTGGTGCTCAGTCGTTAGAGTAGGACTGATGGGACATGTTGCTTGTAGACAGACAAAAGGTTTCATTAATAGCATTTCTCTCTCGAGCTGTTGGTGTAATTACAATAGAGTTATGGAATAACTCAAGGAAATACACACTTCTGGTAGCGGTAACCTCAAGTAATATCCTCATCAGATTAAAGCATTTCTAGTCAGGATACTTGTAATACTTAATTAGGCATCTGAAAGAGTAGTTTGTCCATTCTTGTGTAGTCACTTCTCATTGCAGAAGTGACTGTCAAAACAGTGCAAATTAGCACTAGTGTTTGCACTACAATAGAACAGGAGTCAGAGCTTGCAGTTTGCACTGTTTAAGTAACTCTTAGAGACTAATTTGTTTGACATTCCCCAAATATATTCAGCTCTCTAGTTCAAACATAGCAATTCATGAACACAAGAGTGAATGAAGATCATCAGGAGAACCTACACCACAAGTCACGGGAGGGACAGTGAGAACTGTACTGGGAACTATGCAGTAGCCTCTGCTGCCCACAGATCAGATCACAGCTGGGTTTCCAGAAGTCCCCAGAAGGACTGTAAAGTACCCTAAAAGCTTTCTGCACACTTTCTAGTATTTTTCCAAACCACTGACTACCAACAGCATTCAGGAACAGAATGCCAGCATCACACACAACTCAGTCTGGACACAAAATATATCCATCTACGGTTTTATTCCTAACATTTTTATCACACAACTAGATCTCTCATTTCAATCACTGTGGCTTCTCTATTTTGGGCTTGTTCCATTCATAGTTATCCCGAATGTATTCTCCTACACTCTCCTCACCACTTCTTTTGTTTTGCAAACAAGCATGTTTTGTTTTCTCCCAGGCTAGCCTTCACATGTGGGACTGTCTCAAATACAGGCAGTACACGCTCAGCTTCTGTATAATTCCGCAGAACCTAAAAACAAAGCTTGAGAGTGAAAAACAGCTAGAGAGCCAAGACAAGTGCCCTTCATGCTGAGCTATGCAGATTCTCAGTTCCCCGTCACCATCTGTCTGTAACTGTATCTGACAAGACAAGCAAGTGCAAGTACCTAAGGCAACCATCACCTTCATCCTAGAGCTGCATGGCTAATGCAATGAGGTACAGTCTGTGACGGGAGCTCCACGTATGACAGCTGCAAATGGGGAGAGTGGCCTTTTTCATCTCAATATCCATTTCAACCATTGAAGGTCCTCTCAGGACTTGCTCTTCAGACTTTTTTCCAGGTGTTTCTTTTCCCAGTGCTGGAGATAAGGACTTTTAACCATCAAATCCTCCCACAGCAGCATCACCCTGCAGTGATGAAGGCAGCAAAGCACCCTCTTCATAAACTCCATAAATTCTAGACCCACTGTGCACTTGTAAGTCATGGAGCAGCCCAGTTCTGCCAAACGAGAACAGAACCTCTACTGAGCACTCAAGCACCTTCTGAATATAAAGGTAAGTTCTGACATTAGATCTCTGTATAAGTAGCTTATCTAGTGAGCACTTCACAGGGATACTGAGAAGTTCTTAGTGAGTGCATGTCTGCTGCAACACAGGAGACAAGAACTACAAGAATATTTATTTCCTAATTATATTCTGTTCTGGACACAGGATCAAATGCTTAATTTAACAGCAAAACTCAAGAATAACTTGGCAAAAAGCAGAAAAATGAATTAAAATTTTATCATAAGCTACATTGTGGGGCAAAGCAATTGCATGTTCTTTAACTGCATGAGCTCTGCATTTGAGTGAAATACAGGCAAGCTGGGGAAAAAAAAGGACCAAAGTAACAACCATCATTGAAGAGGTACAAGTACAGAGCAATGAGTATTGTTTGGGAATCACCCAGGTGCTCTTCAAGTCCATGCCTGGATAGAAGCTGATCACAGTAAGCCATCAATTAGCACTAACAAAAAAAAAAAAAAGAGAGCAAAACCAATTAGGCAAATGACCACCTTATAAGCAGACAGCTAGCCAATGCACACCTAAAAGTTAGCAATTCTTCAGAAAGCTCAAAGAACACCTTGGTGAGATACGCAAATATTAAATTAGTTGCTCCAACCTATTGAAGCAGCTAAGAAAAAAAAAAAAAGGCAAAAAGTTCATTATAGGTAGGCTTTAGTGTCATATTCCTGACTATAGATCATGAACCCACCTGAACCCACTGAGCCCCAAAGGTACACACAGGCTGGTTTAAGTACTGCTACCTCCAAAGTTACTATTTATCTGGTCTTAGTAATATCTTGATCTATGATGTGACTCAAAAGCAGAACAACCTAGAAGTATGACTTTCTAATGTGATTTCCAATCATCCATTCAAACTTAGCAGGAACAAGCTGGTGGGCTTCCAGGCAAGCTGGGGGCTAATAAGCTAAAAAGAAAATGTCACATATATGCCTACTTGAAAAATCATTTCCTGAGTAGCTGAGAATGCACCTCCAAGAGAGACAGCCCATACACACACAGATTCAAGATACTACAGAACAAGTCATTTAAACTGTTCGCACATTCGTTGCTTGGTGGAAATGCTATTTAGCTATTCTTGTGGCTCAAAGAGGCACAGCCACTTCAAGCTGCCAGCACAGGAACACAAGACTGAGCTCTAATTTGTCATTTCCAGCAGGTCCCTCAGGTAAAAGCAAAGCACTAGCATCGAAGGGGCTTTGGTAGCCTAAGGCTTTTAGATTTTGAAGTTCTGCCTTACAGCTGAGCCTTTTCACCACATAAAATTCTGTTTTCCATTGTCAGAAAACCAACAACAAAAAAACCAAATAGCTTTCTGCTATGCTTTCTGGTAGCGACTCTTCATCAGAAAAGCTCAGACATGATGTCAAGCTTCTCCATCTAAAAAGGCAGGAACTGTCTTTTGCAGCCTTTTTCAGTCTCCAGAGAAGGTGGTCTCACAAGAGGCAAGACAAAAAAAAAAAGTTACACTTACATTTTGCTAATTTCAAAGCAAAAAAGCCTTTTTATTTTTTCCCTTCCCAACCAACATGTGACATCAAGAAAACAACAAGAAAACTTCACGACTGCGCAAACCCCTTTTGCAGTCTGGAAGGCAGACACTTTTTCTCCCCAAACATAAGCATTTGTCCATAAACAAACACTCGAGGTAAGATTCCTCAGGCAGCTAGACACCAAGCCCCAGAGACACTGGTGACATAGTAACTCCGAGAAAACACAAATAAAAAAACACAAATGCAGGCCAGTAGCTAGAAACCCTCCAGAACCCTTTGGGCTGGTTAAAGGCTCAGAAGAAAATTTACATGGAAGTTACTGAAAGAGAGTCCTTATAGATACCCACAGCAGGTATCTGCAACAGGTTTTGCCAGGAGTAGAGTTCATTTTCTTCACAGTAGCTAGAACAGGGCTGTGGTTTGGATTTGTGCTGGGAAACAGCATTGATAACTCAGGGATGTTCTCCTGACTGCTGAGCAGTGCTTACAGAGAGTCAAGGCCTTTTCTGCTCCTCACACTAGCGAGGGCTGGAGGTGCACAAAAAGCTGGGGACACGGCCAAGACAGCTGACCCCAACTGCCCAAAGGGATACTCCATACCATCCTCAATGTATAAAGCTGGGGGAAGAGGAAGGGAGGAGGCATACATCCTCTAGAAAAATCACTATTTTCAAAAGAACAAACATTGCATCTGTTTCAAAAATGATATATCTTACAATGTTAAATAATAACAAATGTAAACCTCCACTAGATTTTTTATTCTATTTATGTATTTAAAGGACCATATACTATGTTCCTCCATCTCACAGAACTGCTTAAACTGCAGCAAACTGTTAGAAACTAATCAGGGCTACAAGATACCAATTCATTACACAGGCTAAAATACAAGCACTAATCCCTAACGGCTATCTGGCAAGAATGTAAACTTCATTAACTTCATGTTTTGCTTAGGGCTTGCATAAAATTAAATATTGATTGTCTTGCTGCTTAATACAATATAAAGATAATATGTGTGCACTGGAGAAGCATATAAATATTTATTACATAAGTAATCAAATGCCAAGCAAAGCCAGACTAATCACTTTTTTAGGTTGTTTTTGTTTGTGGGTTTTTTTTTTCCTCAAAGAGCCAAAGCAGTACTTGAGGCATGCTAAATGCAAGGAACGACACAGGTGGTAACATGTACACACTCAACTACCTTTAGCTCACATTTGTTTTGTTTTTAAAGTGAAGGATACACTATTTTTTAGGAAACTTAGGTGAAGAACAGACTTTGGTTTTGTGCTAGAAGTACGACTGCAGGACACGCAGGCACTGTCTGCTCAGGGAGAGGGAAGATGGGAAGGGTTTAATTTCTCAAAAACTATTTTCTCACTGCTTTGTATGCTTCTGCTATTCAACCTTCACCATTTGGTTCAAGCAATTTCCCAGGCTTTGTTAACCTTACTTTTGGGGCAAAAGGAAACAGGAGTGGTTATTATTTACTCCACTTGCTACGTTTCTGCAGTAGAGATTTTAATTTGAGGGGGGCATAAGGAAAAGCGTATCAATAAGTTGTTGTGTGGTCCATGAAACAAAGTCAGTCGTAGCAACCTTGCTCAATGAGACTGAAGCTGACTTCATCTTCTGGGTGACATATTAAAATTGACTTTATTCCACTGTGCCTGCCAATTTGTATATTGCAGTCATTGACGCCAAAAATATAAAAAGAATGTTAGTTAATCAGATGAATTATAATGATATTGAAAACATCACTTAGAAATGAGCTTGAACATACTTTCACTTGGGGGATTTGCTTCTTCTCTGCAAAAATCTTTAATTTCCAAGTTTTCCAAACACAGCTCTTTGCAGCTGTAAAGCACTACAACATAGGCTTGGAGAATATGAGGACATCATACAAATAACTGGAATACTCTCTTTCCTGTGACTTTGATATTTTTTCTACAACATAAGGACTGGAATACTAAAGTCACTTTGTTCTGTCTTTTTGCTGTTGTTTGATACTGGATGAATATCTAAGTATCAATAACTTGGGATAGTTCAAATAAAGGAGGATTTTCTTTTCTCTTGGCTAAACTGCTTTAAGTGAAAAATGGGACATAAAACAAGATTTCCTGGAATTGTTAGTTAAAAAAGGCAGAAAAGTTATCATTGGTTTTCTAGAATTAAGCTACTTTGCCCTGCTGAACTATGTGCATATTGTAGAGCTACAGCCTCCATTTGCAGTGATATCTGAGGGTTCCTTTTGCCAAAGTGCCTAGTACCTTTTCCTGCATGTCCCCTTTGAGGCACACTGTCCCTCAAAGAAGGCATTCCCAGGGTAAGAGATGACATTACCAAGAAAAGGAAAAATTAAAGACATACTGACCAAGCCAAGGAATATGCAGTGCCTTTGCAATTACTCCTTGTCAACCTCACTCAAAGCAAGTGAATGTGTTTGGAGCGTCCCCATTTCACACGCTTCTAATCTGAGAAAAATGATTTACATTCTGCCTTGTAAGAGACAGCCCAAGGCAATTTGCTTTCTGCCTATATCACAGGCATATCAGAGAACACATCTGGCATGCCGGCCAGTTGTTTACTCTTACTGCTTGTTTCTGGGGAGAAGATTGTCAGATTCACAGGTTAAAATTTTTTACAACTGCCCTGAACTGTCATAAAACAATCTTAATCTGATTCTTTTAATTTTTTTTTTTTTTTTTTTTTCCCCAAAAGAAGGAAGTTACCCTTCACCTTAGCTTTTGGATGCCTTGTACAGAGAGCATCAGGAAGAGGTGGTTAACAGATTGTGGATGCTACTTTCCCCAAAGCAGGAAAGCCTCCTTCAACAACATTCACCACATACAGTGTCCTGCTATGATGCTGAATGATAACAACTGACGGTATGGCTTGTACTCTATAGCAGACAGATTTATCACAGTCTTTTCCTCAAATATAAATAACACATCTGTGCTCCTTCCTCACCAGCCTATTGCTGCCCTGGCAGAGCAGTCCCTGGATAACAAAGCATCCCTGTATGTGCACACTTGATTCCTTCAGTGCTGTCTCTCTCTTACAATGGATGGTGTTGCTCAGGCTTTTATTTCATCTTTCATCTGTCACCCGTTTTGTGGCTTGGCAAGCATGACTGGTCTCTCAGGTAGGTTCAGAGCTATGTTTTCATAAAATGCTGCCCAGCCAGGTAGCACACAACAGATAAGGAATTACCTTGCCAGACCCAGATTGCAGAAGAGATCGTGATTCCCCCAAATCGGAAGGAAATTCTTTGCAGCTACCACAGAGCTTAACATAAAGAAGTTAGCAAATCGTTCCTCCTACATTAAATTTTGTAGCACACACTGCTTTCTCAAGTGTAAGCTAATTTTTGTTAGAAAGAGAATCCGCTACTTAAAATTTATAATTAATCTGTACTCTTGAAAGAAGTTTGTTCCGCTGCTGCCTTTGTCAGGCAGCAAGGTTACCCAACAGTTGTCTGAAAGGCAACAAAGAGGTTTCCTACAGCTCCTAACTGGGGCACAGAACAGGGGCTGCTACAGCTGTAAAGGACTGGTAAACCTACAAAGCATGTCTCCATAAGGCATCACAGAATCAGCTGCATAAACCAAGGGTGTATTTCCTCAACAGAACAAAACCAAGGAAACAGATGATCATCCATAAGACTCACTTAAGATAGTGTTTATCCAACATATTCCATTAGTATTTTGTTGTGTTTTCTTCTTTGTTTTCAAATTGTACACATTACATGGTCTTAAATATGCCCATTTTCTGATATTAAGAGTAATATGGAAACAAATACATAATATTAAATAAAATTGTGAGATTTTTTCTTTTTCTTCTTCCAATATGGTAAAATAGCAAGTATATTCATAATCACAGTCATTTTCTTGGGACAAGTCTTTCCAGTTTCTCTGCATTAGTTCCTTCAGAATTTGTTCTTCAGAACTTCCAGTTTCCTATATCTCTTTGTAGAAATGCAGGAATTAGTAAGAAAGGAGAAGAAACAATCACATTATTTTTCCTTTTCTATGTTTCCTAAAAGCCTGTCCTAACTTATTCAGCTCTTACAAATCCTGACTTCCTGGAGGAAATGTCCAAATCAATTCCTTCTACATAAAACATTGGCAAATACCTAATGTACACAACATGTAGTAGAATCATTTTGATTGCTGAAATATTTCATTAAGTGCTAATGCAGGATGGAATGAAATATTTCTCTGTGCCACAGTGCCAGTAAACACCTGGAGCCAACATCACCATCACTTACACTGCACCGTACACAGACACCTCACAAACCCACCTGCAGCTGCCAAGTTGTTTCTTCATGAAACAGCTTGGGGACTTCAAGAGGTATTTATCATAAGAAGAGCTAATCAGTGTAAGCGGGACTATAAAATTTGGTCTGCACCATGAAAATCCTCACTAAAACCAGCACAGACACTGAAATACCCAACATCATCTTCACTAGAGCTCCCAAAAGGCTCTGCTCCTCCCTGTAGAAGTAAATGGTCTTCCCATTTCATGACTGAGAAGTGCATCACATTCAGCTCAGGATTTTCCCCACCCAGGACTGATCTCACTGCCTCCAGCAAGATAACATACATGCTCAGATTTAGCCACATACTTACGTGCTCCACAAAAGCAAGGGCACAAAGATGGCACTGAAGATGAAGGCTTTCAGTAGATAAGGCAGAAAGGAATAATTTTCTTCCAAATTCAATGAATGAATGGTCTTGTGATTAAATGGACTCTCTACTTTCATGAGTGCTGAGACATGCTTGCATCGGTGTAATCAAGTCATCCAGGCTGATTTTCCTCTGTGCTTTTCTCTCCTGTACTTCTGTTAAGAGTAGTTTTGAATCTTATACCTGGGTTACATCTTCCCTTAGCAGCTGTCCCCCTTGTATCTTGGGTGAAAGGCAGCAGCATAGCATAGGATAAATGTCCAATACAAGGATTTACAAGAAAGACAGACCTGTATCAGCAAGGAGCCCCAAGCAATTTTGCTCTCAAGACCATGGTGAGTAACTAAGATATAAAGGAGTGCCCCGAACTGTAACCTACAAGTGATCAGGTGGCCACTTTATTCCATGACATGAACTATACACACATAAAGAGATTCTTAGTAGATACACCTTTGGCCCAATTTATTCTCACATTCCCTTTTCAATACCACCCCAAACAACTCCTTAATTTCTACAACCTTGCCAGGCCATTTAAAATAAAAATTTTAATGATGAGCTCCAGAGAAAGCAGCTTAAAGGCGATATACCTTGTACCTGTTTGTGTACTCACGAAGAATGTACAATGCTTGTACTTATTCCCCTAGACAAGAAGCAACACACACAGCATTACCTTCTTGAGTGGCTGTCAAAAATGATGCCTCCCCAGCACTTTTTTAAATTTAGGCTGTGGTGTTATGCAAGTCCTACAGCTACCAAAGTGATTCTCTGTAAAAAGGCTTCAATAACGTTAGCGTTCAGAAAAACAGGAAAAATTCAACAAGTTTTAATAAACCTATTATTATACCCAATAGTATGTCAAGACAAAAGTGAAACAAAATGTCAGGTTTTGCTAAAACATATTGAAAGGATTTTAGAGGAATCATCCTATTGCTAGCAAAACTTCATGGATGGTCCTTTCTGAATGGTCTACAGCTGGAGCAAGAGTACTAATCTGCCTCAAAAAGGTGAGGCTGGCCCATGAGCTGCCCCAAATGAGGTAGAGCACAGCTGCACTAGGGCTGGTGACACAGGGACTGAGCAGCCTTCAATTAGGCCACATCCTCCACACTCACACTCAGCTCAAACTACACCCCCTGGCACAACAGCACTGTTTTGGGGGAGCCCCAGGTTCCCCCACAGCTGCTTTCATGCAGCACAATACCCCCTTCTCATACCAGCTGGGATGTGCCTTGATGTCTTCCTATAATGTCCCTCAGAAAGGCAGTGGTGCAAGAGAATGGCAACTCCTTAGGCCTCCAAACAACTCCACCATGGCTGGGTCCCCCAGCACCACACACACGATGTCCCTCCACCAATATCCCTCCATTGGCTGAGGTTGTTGCTGCAATCACCCCCTTCAACTCACACATGAGTTTTATTTGTCTATAAAGTACAGCTGCAAATTATACCAATTATGCTTTAGAAGAAAGAATCACGGCCAAAAGGAGATAAGAACTTCAAAACATAAGGAGCCTAAATGGGCCTGAAAAAAGGCAAGGAAAGCCACCCTTTGCAACAGTTTCATTAATAGCCCTAAAAAGTAAGGTAATCTACAGGTGATACTCTGAAAAAGTAGTATATTGGCAATGTAAGCACTGGTAACAGTCAAAGACTGCCTGACTGAGCCAGGTAAAATTTATGCATTCATTTATGTAACAGGAAGAATAAGATTTTTAACATAAAGTGAATTCTTGCATTGACATCTGGTTTTCACAGAAAATGCAGAAGCCAAAATATTGATACTTTAAACTGCTACCATATTATTCTTATACAGGAGAGTACAAATGCCTTACAACTCTGTTATCTTCTATGGAGTGGACTACTTCACTAGGTGGGCTTTAAATCCAACATGCTCTGTGGCTACATAAGTTTACTACACAGGGCCTGAGATCCTTGAACACTCGTAAAACGTATAATCTGAACAAGGATCCAGTCCATAAAAGAGAACAGGATTAAGAAGTATCAGACCTTCAGCATCCACATAATCTGGATCCTTAACAAACAATAATATCTTGGCCTTGTTTTTAAAAAACAAAAAACTTACTACAGAAAAAAAACCCTACAGTTTTAAGTGGAAAGAAAACCCTTGAAATGGCCACTCAGACACTTTCTGCTTCAGTCTGAGCATTATATGTTCTCCCCATATGGATTTGGTATCCATCCTCACCTCTAAATTGCTCTAAACGAGGATGAGGTTCTCCAAAAAACAGAGAATCATAAAACTGTAGAAATGAAGAGATATTGATGTTGAACACCATCGAATGTCATTCTGTACCAGTTCCCATTTGGTGTCTCTCCTGTGCAAGTTTTGGCAGGCTGGTAAGAAGGGACAAACACAATGAGAGATGCCAATGGCATGTGCATCATGTACATCATCCCTGATGCTCCTGCCACACAACAGTATCCCACTGCAGATGTGGGATGTGCAGAATCAGCTCCAGCT
>JAOXNG010000052.1:21976801-21989137 GCA_028566535.1 Scolopax minor | reverse complement strand
GCCTTACTGGGTCCCATATCTAACATCTTTGCATCCTGGCCTGCTTGAGATTGCTGCAGTCCAGGAGAGGTCCCCTGGCTGTTTTCTGGGTTTGGGTGGTTGGGATTATGGGTCCCCTTTCCACCCGTGCACCAGCCTGGTTCTTTCCTGCCCCTTTTTACCACTCCTTGCTAACCTGTTTCCTCTTCTCCAGAATGGACGCAGATCATCACCAAGTACTTGTCAGAGCAGTTGCAGAAAATTGCAGAGTTCTACAGGCAGCTCCCAGGACAAGGCTGTGGCTCACCCTCTGGGCCGATGCCCCAGGAGGTTGAACAAGCCCTGAAGCAGTGGGACTACAACGAGAAACTCGCTATGTTCATGTTCCAGGTGAGGGGTTGGAGGGGGCTGCTGAGAAAGGGGTGTAGCAGATGAGGGCTAGGGGAAGTGGGTGCAAAGTGATTTATTTTTTCATGATACTCTCTTTCTGTGAATAGATTTTTAGGGCTGGATGCAGTTTTGAGCTCAGTAGTAGAACAGGGATAGTACAGAGCTGTGTAAGCTTCTAGACTTATTTCCACTGCTAGAAAGCAAGCAGCTGCTGCTCTGCCTTTCCTGAGTTGCTTCAGCTTTTGTTTGTTTGCTGTGCTTTCATCTGTGTGCAGGATGGAATGCTGGACAGGCATGAATTTCTGACGTGGGTCCTCGAATGCTTTGAGAAGATACGGTCAGGAGAAGATGAATTTCTGAAAATGCTCCTACCCCTGCTGCTGCGGGTGAGAAATACGTACCTGGCTCACCTCAGGAGAGGGCTTACTTCTGCTGTTGTCAGTCCCCTTCCCATTGCCTAAGGGCTGGGGAGCTGTTTTGCTCTGAGAACACAAGGGAGCATGGTTCTTAGCTTATGCAAGGAAACCTTTTTAGTCCTGGTCTCTTCTGTTTCTTTCTCCTTGACCCTGTTTCCCTGCGCTGGACTTGGTAACCCCTGCCCCTGTCATAGCTGTGATAGCTGGACGTGCAGCACACCACCACATGGAAACTGCTTTTCTTTGTTGCAACAGATTGTGGACAGACCTTTGAAGCCTTGAGAGGGCTGGGTGTGGGTACATTTTGATACACGAAGTCATTTCCACAGAGCATGTAAAGGGTTTTTCTGGTGCAAGTGGGTGACTTGGTGATGCCAAGGAGCTCGGTGTGAAAAGGGATTGTCTCCACAAGGCAGTGGCACGCTTTATACTACTTTGGGGGGTTCAAGGCTTTTTCTTGCGTTTCCTATAACGAGGACGTTTCCCTCCCTGCAGTACTCTGGAGAGTTTGTGCAGTCTGCCTACCTGTCCAGACGTCTGGCCTACTTCTGCACCCGCAGGCTGGCTATGCAGCTGGACGGTGCTGGGGGGCACCCGCCCCACATCCTGTCTGCCCAGACAGGGAACGCTCTCCCCTCGACTCCCACCCCTCAGCCAGCTGCAGCAAATCCTCCTCCCAGCCCTTTCAGCGACTTACTGCTGTGCCCCCAGCACCGGCCGGTGGTGTACGGGCTCAGCTGCATCCTCCAGGTAGGTTTGAGTAGTGGCTGGTGGTAGTGGGGCTCAACAGGGACAGTTTATATTGTGTGCCATCACTGAAGGATCGTTATGGTCTGGGTTGGCAACTTGCTAAGGATGGAAATATCAAACCATTGATATTTCACAGCTTTTGTACCAAACGTCGGTGCTGTAGCAGTGCCCTTGACTGACTGGCATCAGAAAAATGGGTTGCAATAGAGCCTTTTGCTCTCTTCACAGGTGCCTTAGGTGGCTGGAAAAATTGCAGAAAAGGGAATGAGAAAGATATTACATATGTCAGTAACTTGTCAACTAGGAAAGGAAATTATGCCAGAAATGAAAGAGTGCTTCCTAATTTTATGAACTCTTAAAACCATACAACTTCCCATCAGAAAAACCCACACCTATGGAACAAAAAAAAATCTAAACCAAACAACCAGCATATACTAAAACCCCTCCCACTTTAGGTTTAGTCAGACCACTCTCCTCAGGAGTGGCAGCAGGCTATGAAAAGGAGTAATGCTAAACTCATAGTCTTTATACTTGGAATTGATTAAACCTTACCTTGCGGTAAAGGACAAGGTTGCTGAAGCCTTATTGATGGATGTTTGAAGGGCAAATGCTGTTGTGTCACTGTGGGACTCGGATCATACTGTCCTTGTGTGTGTTCTGTTCAGCATGTGTGTTCGTGGTCGTGTTTTTTCTCCCTCGAGGAGAGTGATGAGGTCAGGTGGTTTCCTGCAAGAGGAGTGGAGATTTGTCCTTTCCAGGGGAGGAAAGGAGTGTGTTGAAGCAGAGTTGATTCTGGAGAGTGCAGGATGGAGCAGAAGATGGATAGGAAGAGAGCACAGACCTCGGCAACCTGCAGCTCAATAGAGAAACTAGAGATCAAGGAATCCTGACAGGATGGAGAAGCAGCCAGCCAGCTCTCAGACAGGGCAGAAAGAAAATTCCTAGAGTACAGTTAGCTGGAAGTAAGGATCTGTCTGCAGGGGCTAGAGAGCAACGTGGGGGTTATAAATAACCCCTTTGTATTCTGATTAAGTCTTTCTTGGTCACTTTCACTTAAAAAGGTTTAAAGGTGGGTTTTTTTTACATTCTGTGTGATAAAACATGTCTTTTTCAATGTTGAAGTCCCTTGGGAGTTTACTTTAGGAAAACTACATGAGCACATACACCTCAAAGACTTGGCTGATTGGGGGATTGAAAAATTTGGGGTTTGAACACAACCTGCTTAAAAGGTTCAAATTGGTTAATGATGATCTGCCCTTTATTAGTATGCCTTAGAAGAGCTCTTGTGATAGACCTGCAGGATCTGACCTGCAGGTAATAGATAAGGCTAAAGCAGAATTAGATACAGTGGTTGGAAGTTGGAGCTGGGTAAAATCGGGCTGGGAAGAGATGCATTTCTAACAGTGTATGTAATTAACCTTTGCCCAAATGTTCTCGAGCTATGGTGGATTCTTTGGTTTGAGCATTTAAAACAGTATTGAATGTCTATCTTAATGTCTGGCTTCCTGTGAGCCAGAAGCTGTAGGGGTATATCCTAGGAATCATTCAGTGAAGCTTTGTCTGTGTTTTTGTGGGTGTCTGTACAAGATGATAAAAGAATGAAAATGTGTATATATTATTATTATAATCATCCTTGTAGTTATTAAATAATGTAACGAGTTTGGGTCTGTTGACTCATGCTTCTTCTCACACTTTACTCTTGATGTCACAAATGTAAATGCTGCTCCTGGACCACGAGGGTAGGATTGTGTGGTGATGATGTGAGCTGTAGAAAATAAGTTCTGCTTAGAGCGGGGAGTCGCTGCTTTTGGACAACGTGGAACTCTGGTCTTGGCTTCCTAAGCATACCTAGGGCAACAAACTCAGTGTGGCAAAAATACTAGTTTATTCTCCAACTTGAGTATGGTCTTTAGCCCAAAGACTTTCAGAGTCTTAGAACAAAAAATTCAGAGCTTAGAACAAAAAATTCCAAACAGTAAATATGTTTACAGGATGATGAATGTCTGGGCAGTAGGATAAAGGAGTGCTTACGTCAGTGGAAAGCAATCTAACTTAACTGTTTTTACCTTGATTTGCTGACTTTTCTATCTGTTGCAGAGCATAATTCTGTGTTGCCCAAGTGCCCTGGTGTGGCATTACTCCCTGACTGATAGCAGGATAAAGACTGGCTCCCCGTTGGACCACCTGCCTATAGCCCCATCCAACTTGCCCATGCCAGGAGGGAATTCAGCTTTTACACAGCAGGTGAGCAGCCTTCAAAAAAGGGAGCTCTTGCGCTCCAGGATAATAGCTGTATCTTAACCCTGTCAGGATTTTCATTTCTTCTAAGCCATCCTGTTTACACAAGCCCATTGTTTTTAGGTTCGAGCAAAGCTGCGTGAAATTGAGCAGCAGATAAAGGAACGTGGCCAGGCTGTGGAGGTTCGCTGGTCGTTTGACAAGTGCCAGGAAACCACAGCAGGTAACTTGCTGTAGGTTAAAGTTTTTCTCCCCCTGTTCCATGTATTACCCTGAGAAACTTCCCATCTGGGTATTTTCTTTGATTTTTTTTTCCTGTTTGTTGCTGTTGGCCTTTACTGTCAGCAGTGGAAGAAGAAGAAAAAAAAAGCCTTTTTTTTTTGTTTTCTTTCTGGTACAAAATCTTGCATGGTTCTGTTTTCTGTAGGGGTGTTTCTGTTATTGGAAGCTGGAAATGTGTACCAGAGAGCTAGACTCTTGTATAAGGTCCATGTTCTGATACTTTCCCCAAACATCTGCTGTGAGAGTCAGGCTACTAAGCTTAGGTGGACTCCTGCCTGTCTGGTACAGCTTTCCTCAGGCAGTCTCCTGAGCAGTCTGTTCACAGAAGCTTTTGCTCCATGATCTATTGTCCAGTTGCAAAATAGGCATTTTTCTTCTCTGTTCTCTTCTAGGTTTCACTATTGGCCGTGTCTTGCACACCTTAGAAGTTCTGGACAGTCACAGCTTTGAAAGATCTGACTTCAGCAACTCTTTGGATTCCTTGTATAACAGGATATTTGGGCTGGGTCCAACCAAAGACAGTCATGAGGTGCCTTGGGACTTTGCTGCTGGGCCCTGATCTCGGCTGTGCTGTGTTCTTGTTTCTGTTCCACGGTTACCGTGCTGGGTCTGCAGAGAGCTGACCGGGTAGTGGCCTTTGGCCAAGAGATGTGATCTCCATTGAAAAGGATTTCAGGTGGCCCTAAGTTGGGGAGGTGCTAAAGTGAGAATGGGGGGGGAAGGAGGGTATGGCTGTGCTAACATGTCCGTGTAAGCGTGAGAGTCCACACAGGTAGCTGAGGAGAGTCTCCTGATGGAAGATATCAGTCCGGGTATCAGATTTATGGCAAAGACAAGTTATGTGTTTGAGAGATGTAAACGCTAGCCATGTCAAATTCTGGGCTGGCAGCTGCTTCCTGGGAGTCTGGGAGCTCACAGTTCGAGTTCCTCTTAGCCTAGGGGAGATGTATTTCTGATATGTAGGACCATAGTGCAACCACTACAGCCAGGCTGCACATTGAGTGGTTTGGTAGTTTGCATACTTTGTATAGTGCTGTCAGGAAGCCATGTTTCCCTCTTTGCTAAGATCAGCACTCCATAGAGGGGCTGCTGGAAGAGAGATGATTTTCTGAAGGAAGGCCAACCTGGAGATGTGTCAAGGGCTGGATCACCTCATGTTGCAACATGGAGTCAAAGCAGCCTTTAGCTTCCCATCTGCCCTCTGTGGGGGAATGGTAGCAGTCCAACAGAAAACCACTTGCTGTTCTACCCAACCTGAGGCCTTAGGACTGCTCAGCTCTTCTGTTTGGCTCAGGTTCTCACTGTAGTGTATGTATCTCAACAGATCTCCCCGGATGATGATGCAGTGGTGGCCTTGCTGTGCGAGTGGGCTGTCAGCTATAAGCGCTCTGGACGCCACAGGGCTATGGTTGTGGCCAAGCTCCTGGAGAAGCGTCAAGCAGAGATAGAGGCTGAGGTAAGTCCCTGTTCCTGGCAGCAGTAAAGGAGCAGAGGTTACCTAGCTCAGATTATCTAACTACTCCATCGAAAGGCAAGGGCTGAAAAGCACAATGCCTCTTAACACTGGTGCTGTTAATCATGGCATTTGCTCCATCTAACCCAAAGTAGGTCATAACTGAGCCTGCGGGATGGTGTGTATCCCATTTCTTGGATTCATTTGTGGACCATTCAACATGTTGGCCAACACTTGGTGCCTTGCTTTGAAGGTTATGAAACACTACATTTTTTTTCCTTTGGTTTATTTATTGTTGTCACCCTCTCCAGAGCCTGGACTGCCAGCAGCCCCAGTGATGGGCTGCTGCTGGGTGATTGCTGCTGGATGGGAGGCAGAAAGCCCAGAAATTTCATGGTAGGCCATTCCCAGGGGATGAAAAAACCAAGTTTGCATTCTTCTGTGGTTTGGACAATTCCCTGAATGCCTGCGTGTGTGCCCCCAAAACAAAACCAAATGCTGAATTTCACGACAAGGTCCAATTACTGCTTTGATCTTTAGGAAAAAAAAAAAAATAAACATCATTGCTTCACCTTCTGTGCCCAGCTGCTTCTCTGCAGGTTGCCCCATGAGCAGATCAACCCCCCAGCGATGTTCTGCTACACAGACCCTGCTCCTTAAGCTGCAAGTTGGCATCTTGGGTAGAGGACTCGATGAAAGTAGGTTAGGTGTGTATTTTAGGACACTGAACACGTGTAACAGCTATTTTAAACAAGTAGAATTCAGGTTCTCAGAAGTGGAGATGTACAAAAAGTTGGAAGGAAGGTGGATTTGTCATCCATAATCAAAAAAACCTTGATGCAGTGAACAATGGCAGCACGTCATCAATGCCACCCCCCAGCGGTGTCCTTTCCTGAATGCCTCATCTCGGCGGTATTCGTGTCAAATTGGGCCAGTTTTGGGTGAGGCAGATCTGCTACAAGAGGTCTTCTGCCTCCATTTAAAATTTTATTTGTAGTATTTCCCCTTTAACTTTTCTTTATTTAGATTTTGCTCCACCATGCCAGCAGCTATATATTGGACAAGGATACAGAATCAGAATGTGAGCACAGCACACCCGTGCAAGCACTGGATTTGCACTGGATGATGCTTCTGTGCAACATGCATAGCACGATCTTGTACAAATGTCTATATGTGTGTTTTGTTTACTATTGAGGGGAGCACCATAGCCACCACGGCCAAGGGATAAATGTTCACTTTATAGTTACTGATTGTAGAAAAGTTTCATTGTTATGATCATGGAAACAAACGAAGTTTATTATGGGAGATGGTGTTATTATTTTTGAGGCTGTTTTTTCTTGTTTATTTGTTTTTTGTTTGTTTTTCTTTGTTTGTGGGTGGTTTGGTTTTTTTTTTTTTTTCTTTTTTTTCTGATATCTGAAAATTTCTGTATCCAAAAGAGTTGCAGGACTGGAAGAGTTAGTCAGCAAAGCTTTGAAATTGTACTGTGTAAGCAATGATAAATAGGAAGACAGGAAATTCATGAATCTGCTGCACTCTCTGACATCCGAGAAGCTTCACACAATCTGCTTCCTTCCAATATTATTTATGTTCCTTTAAAAAGAATTCTTTTTCTTGCATTAATTGCAAGTCTTTGGCAGCCATTTAATTTTCTTCAGTCTTCATTACCTTAAGTGAAAATGGCAGAAAGAGTATTTGTTAGCATCTCCTCCTCCTCTTCTGTCCTAACATTTTGGTCATCCATTTTCACCTGGGAACTGAAGGATATAGAGTACTAAATTTTCATCTGGGATTGTGTTCTCCACTTGACACTTTTTACTCTTCTTCCTGTGCCTTGTGTTTTGTTTACCATATTACAGTTTTGCTCTTTCAACTAATTTTTGCAGTTTGTTGTTCCTATCTACTGGCACTTATAGGATTCTGCGTTTTATTTTTACAGGTGGAAAGCGCATCTTTTGGGAGTAACATCCTTGTTCAAAGTACTTTCCCCTTCCTCTCTCTTTTCCCCTTTCCTCATTTTTTTTTTGATTGGAGAATTGATTTTTAAGGCTACATGTGAGTTCTCCTCCCCCTTTTCTGTCCCCTCCCTTGACATTTACATGGATCTGAAACTGCATTTTGGCTATAACTCAATCTATTCCCTGTGATTTCCTTCCTGTCTCTGTTTCTTGCTTTTGTTTTGTACAAGAAAGCCTTCTGTTGATGTGTGTACAAACACCTCTCTTTCTGTAATCTTTGGAAATACCCATTCCTGTTTCTTTAACTGAGGTCTGCTGTAGTACATGCCTACTGATGAGTTCCAACTCACTTTCATCCAACACCTTTATTGTTTTCTTATATTTCTGTACCCTTGGGTATAGATGTTTTAGAATAAAATCCCATTGCACCATTTTTTTAGGTGGAATTCTGCTCAGTTTTTATCTAGTTCTCCCTCTATAGCAGTCCATGTGAATACCTCTTCTAAAGCAAATTGTTGCTGAGTGTAGGTTATAACACTGGGATCAGGTGTCCTAGTTGTAATTTCAAAACTGGGATCATGCTGTGTTCCAAACTCCTCTTTTTTTTAAGGAAACAATTTTACCTTACTTGTTCTTTCCTTTGTATGCTGAACCATCTAGCCATGGTAATTTAGATTCCCTCTATACCGTATACTTATTGGTTCCCTTATTTTTCATTTGGGTTTTCTCTGTTTACATATGAGTACAATGCAAATGTATAGTGGTTTGTTTTATTGCAGGGTTGAAAAAAGGGAAAAGAGAATATAACCATGTTTCTCTGAATTATAGTAAAATCCTGCCCATCTATCCCCAGTCGGAAATACTTCCCCAGTTCCATATTTCTAATCCTTTTGTTAACTCCTACATACGTGCATTTTTCCATCTGTATAGTATTTTTCCCTCCCATTCCCCAGTTATTAACTTTAACAGATGGCTTTTTTCTCCTTTACTATCTGTCTCCTTCCACCTCAGTGACCTGTATCAACTCCATTTCCTTTAATTTTACACCTCCTCTATTCAAAATTAATGTATTTCATCCTTTGGTCTGGCTCCAACCTCACATTGATACCACCTGCTTAATGCCCCTTTTTAAAAAGGGCACCAGGTAGCCCCAGGCCTAGCCAAGGAATGTGTATGATGCAGGTCTGTGAGCAGAACCTGCTACCTTTTGTCCCGCATCAGCACAGCACAGCAAATAGAGGTTGTGCCATATACTGCTTGAATTTTAATGGTGTTAAAATATTAAACATATTATCTTAGGATGTATCTGACGACCCAGCTAGTGGTGAGCTAGTGGTGAAATAAGGGTTTTACATGAAATGTGATTCTACTCTTCTCTCTCAAGTCTTCATGCTGAAGGCAGTTCACCAAAAATCTGGAACCTAAAAAAATCCCTTCATTTCCAGGCAACAGAGAATGAGTTCTTATGCAAGGTAAGCTCTAGCTGACAGATTTTCCTTCTGCATCTAAAGTTAGCTCCTGAAAGTAGCTGCCTCTGCAGAGTAGCTCTCTGCTGCATGTTATTTTCTAACTATGGTGTTTTTACACAACATTAGGTAAGGCTGTCAAATAAGGAATTTTATATGGGGAAGTACATATGATAGCTGTTTACTTTTTTTTTTTTAAATAACAGTACAGAACTGCCTCTACAGTGCATGCATATTCCCAAATACCAGTTTATAAATTGTGTTGAAGTGTCAACGTCACTCAGTTATTAACTGCTCATTAAATCCAAAACATGCTTGCACACACAAACGTGCTTCCAGTGCTTCCAAATAGATTCATGGGACTTATTTATGGATCAAAGATAAGATGCAGTGTCATGGGCTGAAAATGTAGGTCTTTGGAGGTACAGCAATGACTTATGAATTCTTATGAATCCATGGGAATGTAGGTACTGCAAAGAATTAAAGTTTCACTCTTGTGACAAAAATATAATAACATCATGCCAATCTTGTAAAAATACCTTAAAATATTGTTTCAGATTCTTTTGGGGTGTGTGTCTGCATGTTTGATTGGTTCTTCAAAGTTGAAAGTGCCTATTTAATTAAGGTTTGGTTCAATCCCTATTAAATGACATTGAAAGACATACACTTAGACCTCTTGTCCATTACCATGAAAAAGTGACTAGAGGCATTAACAAATAGTAATACCTTTAAATCCTCTAATTTTTAAGCTACATCAATAGTTACACTTACTCCTAGTATTTTCAGTATCTCCCAGCTAATAATGCGATTACTGAAAATTTATTAACCAGTCAGAGGAAGTTAACAAGTATCTAGGATAAACATTTTTTTCCCGAGTGTCAGTGAAACTTCTTGTAGTTTCAAATCATAAAATATGATACTAAACTGTTATTGTAAATGTCATTACTGGTGGTGCATTGATCACAGTTGTAGTAGGAGCGGAAGGACTAATGGAGAAGGGATCAGGAAGTCATTCTTGGATTGTTGCAGACTATTTGTTTAGTTGTGATCTTACTCTGCTCAGCATTTTTACTTAAATGTAAGGAAAAGAAAAAAGATGACTGCTCTATAAATACATTGGGAATAGTTGAGAGAAATGTTCAGTTTTGTGTATGAAATGTAAGTTTTTCTTAGTCTTCTTTTTCATTTTAAGAAATGTCGCGTGTTTCATTAAGAAGCATTTTTAATAATAAAAAAAAGACAAGCGTCTCTACTGAGACTATTCTGACATGAATTTAAAGGCAAAATATTGCCAAAAACTTTGCTTCTAACCACCAATGTCTTGTTCAGCCTTTTCCTTGGATCTCTGCATCCCGAGCATGTGACCTTTGTAGCTGAACATGAATGTGCAGCTACATTTTCTTTGAACAATTTATTTGGCTTCAGGCTACAGTGCTCAAAAGCCAGGAGCTGCTGAGAAAGGTTGAGACTAAAAGGGAAACAGCCTGTCCATCAACTCTGTGTAGCTGGGAACACTGTTTTCAAATTCAGAGGTCTTGTGTACACAAAAACATTCCCCAGTTGAAGGTTTTCCATTTTATGGAAAATGCATGAACTGATATAGCTAACTTTGTGCAAGTTTGTTCAGTGTTCTCTGCTGTGTTAAGCTGAGCCTGAGTAGAGACTTTGACTTTTGGGCTAGCATTGAATCTGTTTGTACCACATTAAGTTGTCCGAATACTTGGTGGAAAGTATCAGGGGTCACTTGCTGTATTGAGAATGAACTTCTATGTTCTTTTACGTTGCAGTAGTTTGTTTGGAGTTAAATAGCAATATTGTTACTGAATTTTAAGAGAAATTATGTGGTCTGTGATATGATGGATTTATATTGGAGATCTGTCTTCTTTTCTCATATCAAGAATTTTCATGTGACTTTGCTTATGTTTAGTGTTACACTGTATGGACATAAACACAATATTCTGATTTGATCTAAACAATCACGGCCTTCATTTATGAAGAACTGTGAGAAAGTCTGATGAGAGAAGTTCAAGGGAAAGTGCATAAAACGAGCCCTGGAATCTCCCAGCATATCTAAACTTGTCAGTAATTAACTTCAGAAACTGTCGGAATCCTTTAGAAGTTGAGTACTTGGGGGAATATTTAATTTTTCTCCCTTAGTGGATTGATTACTATAGTATTTCTGTTACATGTGAAGAAATCAGCCCCTATGTAAATTAGCCAAACTGCTCCGGGGCTTCTTTGGAAAGAAATCTTCTGTCTTGTTACTAAGTGGTTTAGCAGAGAGACATACTATTGGAGGGCATAATGTTTAGGGTTTGGCATTGTAAATGGGAAGTCATGTATCTGAATTTCTCCTTGCAGGGAGATGACAATGTAAGCTTAGTAGCTAAATACCTTTCACAGTTATGCATATGAGAGGTTGAGCCTATTTTTTTTTCCTTTCAACTCAGGAGGCAGGATGAAGGAGGGAGCCAAAATATCAGCTAGTAACATGACAGAAATTTGCTGATGCAGGTTAGCTCACATCTAAATGTAGCTGGAAAGAAAGATGTGTTCCCCATCTGGGTTATCAGCAGAAGCTTTTCCTGAGCCCAGACATGTCTTGGTTCTGGTTTGCAATAATGCCTGGAGGAGAGCAAGGTCCACTGATACAAAGCTTAGATTTTGTTTTTGTGAAATTTATCATAATTACATACATACATTAATTTCAGAAAGCTTTACTTGAAATGTTATTATGATTTTGACAGAATTCAAGTGAAATTTATTCTAATATAACCTAACAGATATTAAAATTAAGCCTATCCTTTGTTTTTTTTCTCAATTCTCTTCCAAATAGTCGTTCTTTTTTTCTTAAATACAAAGTGAAGTTGAAACTGTTCATGTCCTGGTTTTAATTTTAACTTAATTTTTATAATATAAAATTCATAAAATTAATATTTTAATTTGGATGTAAAGGAAAAATCTGCTTGAACTCCCCATCTATTCTGCACTGGTGAGGCCACAACTGGAATACTGTGTCCAGTTCGGGGCCCTCCCAGTTCAAGACGGACAGGGAACCACTGGAGAGAGTCCAACATAGGGCAACCAAGATGAGTAAGGGATTAGAACACCACCCTCACGAGGAAAGGCTCAAAGATCTGGGACTCTTTAGCCTCAAGAAGAGAAAACTGAGGGGAGACCTTATCTATGTTTATAAGTTCACAAAGAGTGGTTTGAAGGAGGATGGACCCGGACTCTTTTCAGTGGTTTCCAGTGATAGGATGAGGGGCAATGGGCTCAAGCTGGAACATAGGAAGTTCCACTCAAATATGAGGAAAAACTTCTTTATGGTGAAAATGACAGAGCCCTGGAACAGGCTGCCCAGGGAGGTCATGGAGTCCCCTTCTCTGGAGATCTTCAAGACC
>JAOXNG010000052.1:20699405-20711902 GCA_028566535.1 Scolopax minor | reverse complement strand
GTGTGGGTTTATTAGCTCAGTCTGGGCTAATATAACATTGCTTGAGCCAGCCAGGATTCCTCCACAATATCTTCTCCTTCCAGTATGTCTTTACTTCTACAATCAGCTTGAATGAAGGTCTCTCAGGGCTCCCTGTGCTTATGTTAAGATAACACATTTGGCATGTTCCTACAAGAATTTCTTCCCCTAAAGGAATTTAGGCTTTGCAGTTATTCCTTTCAGCCTCCTCTGAAATTGCATGTTTATATTTTTCCCTTTCTTTTCCTAGCACTGTTCTCTGACCAATAAGTCTCACATTCTTTTGAAGGTCCACCCAAATGCAGATCTCTGTCAGTTAAAAAAACACAAACAAACCCCAGAATGAATACCAGCACCTGGCTCTCTACAGAGCAAGTAAGCTGGCACTGGAGTATTATTCATGATTTTGTAAAGTAAACATGCACCACTGCATATGAATTGGTTACTGCTGACCATATTGCTGACCAAAGAAAATGCTGGATAAATAGTATTATATAGTAACTGTCACAGTTCAGGGTAGCACAGTTCAGGGTAGCACAGTTAGTGACTATCATGTAAGTTCTTCTTGAAGAGCAACTGTGTAAAATCAGGCCTTGATGCCCTCCTGTTACCTGAGGGATCCCGTCCATCAGCCGATAGCGTAGCAGCACTTTTACTCCTAGCTAAGGAGGCCTGTGTGGGGGCGAGGAGACGACTGATTATGCTACTGTCCAGAGGACTGAGCTGGGAGCGATGAGCTGAATGATGGGAACAAATCAAAAAGGATCCAACATGAAATCATATTATGATAAAGTCAAGCAGTACAAAGCAAAGGAAGATCATGAGCATTATTGCAAGTCATAACAGCCCTAGAGGCAAAACACTTAAATCAGGGAGAGGGAAATCCAAAGTAACAGCACAGAAGGGTTAAACACTACAATCTCTTATGTTGCACTTCTCATCCTTGGCTTGCTAATTGTTTAAATGTGAAAAGATTAGCATGCACACAACAGAGCTGGATGCTAAGTCAGTCAAAATATGAAAAGTTTTGGACTTAGCTCTTCAGCCATATACTCTCTAGATCACAGGAAACGCTGTTCTGACATATTACATGGAAGCCTTGCAAGTCAAAGCAAATGGTTATTATCAGGCATCAGGTGCACAGACAAGTTCACACGGGCAGCACTCCCACACAGGAAAGATTCTGAAGCAGAATATCACTTCCACTGTTGGTAACAGCTTCTAAAAAGGAAAGTTTCAGATTTGTTAACTCAAAGGAAAAAACACGTTAGAAAAGTTGTTAGTCTTCAGCTTTAGGAAGAGTTCTTAGAAGAGAGGTTATTTGTAACCTAGCGAGGAACACACAGACCGAAGGAAGAACAGGTTCCCTCCTTCATTTGCATGCATAAAGTGGGGGCTAGCAGCAGGAACAGAGAAGTTGCTTGTAAACGGAATAATGAAAGAGAGGTTAAATAGCAAAGGTAAATTTTATCTAAGAAGGGAATGTATCACTGTAATTCTTACTGTATTTTACATTTAAACGTACCAGCTTTCAAATACATCTCTCTCTCAAGCAGAGACACGTTTTACTATCTACTTCCACAGCCATTTAACAAAGTCAAAGTCCTTCATACAGGATTTGTTTTTTCTCCAAAGGGAAAAAAAAATCTTTATCATTTGCAGTTTTATTTTTACCACTGGATTAACTAAAAAGCTAACTAAAATGAAAAAGTCTTAAAAATTTAAGAACCACAGAAACTAGTGAAAGTAAGCCTATCTAAACTTTTCTATGAATGCCTTTAAAAAGAAATATTCAGCTTTATGAAACAACCACCTGTTTTTTCTTCCTTTTTCACTTTTTCTAGTTCTGGAGAGGGTTGGGGTTTACTACTCATTCTATTCAAAGATGTGCTCCTCTTCTTTTCTGTTCCTCCTAGAGACCAAGCGTAAGGAAGATTATTTTTAACAAGATATTTCCATATATGATTTTCTAAACTGCCCTTCCCATGCTTTGCTTTTGTCAGGAAATGAGCTAAAAATCACCAATCTATCACTACGAAGACTATTTTCTCATGAGCTAAATTGGTTTGGCTACCATTTGTCTACTCTCCTCCCCCCCAACACACACTTTTTGGAGGAATAAGGCTGGTTTCTAGACACAGTTACCCAATATCTGGCACTGCAATGTGCAAACCAGTTATTCATGCATAGCAGTGAAAGCCTGAGTAGGAATATTTATAACGAAACTGGGACATGATTTAAAGTCAACTTCAAATATCCCATTTAGTGCCTTCATATTCTCAAAACAAACTGGTTTCCTGCACCTTTCTGTTCCACCTGTGAACTTTTGAGTGCTGACTGCTGAAAATGCAGAGGAACTTTGTTATTCAGTCTGTTTAACGAGGCACTTCTCTTTGTGGTACCTAGAAGTGAAAGTGCATGGATTAATAACATTGAAATGCCTCAAATCCCCTCCAACCCTAGCCCTACTTCCCTAAGATATAAAAGAGTAATCAAATAACTTTTTATCTTTAGCTTTAAATAACTGGATCAGGGAAGAATTAATCTATGTAAAGCATTATTCCTTATATTCCAGTATATTACTGATTGTGGCAGCAGGATGCCAGTCTCAACAGACCTCTTGTTTGACTTAACGAGGCCGTCCTTGTATACCTTTTAAAATAAATAAGGCCATTTTAAATAAAAGGCTATTCCTTGCATTCTGTATGAGTGAGAGTGAGAAACAAAGTGCTCAGCTCAGAATTATCAAAGAAAACAGTTGATTAAATACTCCACTGATCCAGAGACAAACATCTTCCTCTCAGTCCTGTGTTCTGGTCCTCCACATTCCCAGGCACAAACACATGGCAGCAGCAAACTGGTTAATTCTGCAACTGCATTTTCTATCCTTTGAATTTAGCCATCGTTTACAAGCATCTATTTCTTCTCCATTGCCAGATCAAGAACACAGAATGGCTCTGATTTGCTGTGTTGATCTAAACTACTCAATTAATCTCTGCATTGTTGGAGTCCTGTTCAAATTTCTTGTATTTCAGGCCACCTGAAAAGTTTTCCTCCAAAGCAAACAAGGATTTCAAGGTATGACAGTAACTTTGAAAGCAATACCAATTAGTTCATAATTAGTTACTTCTTTTGTTAGCTGTTTAATTTGTACTTTACAGCCCTGTTTCTGACTCATACCCAGAGCTGAACCCTGCAGACACATTATATATAAATTTCATTTTAAATCTCAAGTAGGCTCCAGTGACTCAGGGCCCCTGAAGCTGTGCCAGTATAGAAATATTCACCAATTCCCCTACCAGGCATCCAGAGTAAAAGTACAGGTTTTTCTGCTGAGTCATCTCCCCAGCATGAACAAGCATAATCAGTGTTAGTTGTGTCCACGTTAGGGATTTTTCTAGCACAGCTCACACCATCAAAGATTGTAGATTGACAGAACACTGCAGCATAGACCTGGCTGAACTTTTTTTTTTTTATTAAACAGCTCTTGCTTTTCATCGTTATTGGGGAAAAAAAAATACATTTGACAGACAGGCAATCCTCTATGAAACACCGGGAAGATTCCCCACAAGGAAATCTCAGGCTAAAACAAGCTGATATGCACTCATGCAAATAATTTTTATTTTTCTAAACAAATAGATTAGGACAATTCCTTGTGTTTTGTATTTATTTGGAAAAAGGAGATTGCCATAATTTACAGGATGACCTTGATGTAACATTCTATAAAGTCTGTTTCCCGTTTCCTCTCTATAGGTAGTTGACATGTATTGGGACAGGGCAGAGGGGAGGAGACTTGCACACATAACAGGTTTATCAGAGAGTGAGGAAACCTGGGATATATTCCATCGTCTGCATTCCTGATAAGACTAGTTGGCTGCTGCGCGTTTTAAACATGACACGCCGCAGTCAGCAGCCTCACCCACCCCAAAGCTGCAATTCAAAATAATGCTGGAAGCCACAGAAATCAATAGAGCACTTCTGATGTGCAAATACTCTCAGAAAGTTCTTATAAAATAAATAATCACAGGAATAGCTGGCTTCCAGGCCATTTCCATTCGTGGGCACAGTAAGTAACCCAGCACAAGCAGTGGTGTACATGAACATTTTAAAAAATGCGTAATTTGAGATTCAGCATCAAGCTTGCACTATTTTATTGGGCTAGGAAATGATGTTAGAGCTACACGCTATGACTATAATAATTCTAGAACTCCAGGTCAAAACAAAACCACCTCTTCTCACCCAAAAACTCCCAGAGGTGTCAAGAGGTTTCATGCATCCTTCTTTATTTGGTTAAGTCAGAATTCTAATATTAAAAATAAAGTATGTGTCTATAGAGTACAGGACTGGAACAACAGAAAAATACCAAACTACATCGATTTTTTCCTCCCCAGAGGCAATCAAATGATTGAAGCTGTTTAACAGAAAAAGGAAAACTTTATTTTTGTACTATTTTTATTTTTCTGAAATTTTAGGGTGTGATTTAAGGCATGCAAACCCACAAAGATGATGTGAAATGATTTGTGAATCATCATTCACCAAGATTCAACTTTAGTAAAATAATTACAGAAATAAGAATTAAAAAAACCAGCAATCTTTACCGTTATGCTTCTCCTCTAACAGAGCTCACATCAACTGGGTCAAAGCCCTGAACAGTCAAGCTGGATTAACAAATTGCATGAAATGCATTTGAGATCAAAACATGAAGAGAGTTACAGAGCAAGGGAGGAAGAGGAGTATTGTTTCACCTCCTGTCTCCTCCCCAAGTAACAGTTAAGCAGGACCCTGCTACTAGCAGAGACACCCGAACACTTACTTCGATCAGAGGCATTTAAAAGCGCGGCAGATGACGACAACCGTTTATTCATGGCAGCTTCTGTCTGTTTGAGGTTTGCTGTGGAGGAGGACCACTTGCTGGCTGTATAAAGAAGCGCTGACTTTAGAATTCAACTTCGCACCGAGGAAGAACCTTTCACACACCACCGTGAGCTAACTTTGGAGGTATCGCATCCTGAAAGCTGTTTCTGGTTTTGCTTAATGAGAAACAAAGATATTTTCCCCCCTTTAAACAGATTTGATTGAAAATGGTGCTAATTGTATGTGCACAGAAAAGGCATTTAGTTTTAGTGGAGTGATGCCAAGATTTTAGGCATATATGCCTAAAATGCATGCAGGTGATTTTTAAACCTTGTGCTCCTAACGTGTAAAGACAAAAGCTACTCATGTTGTGTGTTGTTACTAGACTGGCACGACACAGAAAGTAACAACAAAACCTGAGTACCTATTTCTTTGTTTCTTCCATATACGTATGTCAAACAATTTATTAATCACTAGTACCAAAACCAAAAGAAATGCTTTTGGAGGGAGAAAAGCAAGTCCTGAGGAAAGGCAAGGAAGAATTCCTATTTCCAATTACTTCCCAAGGGTTGCTCTAATTTAGAAATTTCTGATTTTTTTCAAAAAAGCTATCCCTTACATTCATGTTTCCTACTAGTTTTCTAACTCTTCTGAAAAAAAGTTGCCGCAAGAAGCATTACTTTTTTTTGTGTGTGTGTGTAGGGACAAACGCATATATATACATAAAAATCACATCTCACATGGCAAAATTTCGAGTTTACTACAAGCCGCATAAATACCCGGTTCTAAATTTCAAACAATGTACTTTCAGGATGACACTACTCCAGAGTGTGAAAGCCTTGGACAAGCATGTACCTGTTGCTATGGAAACTCAATAAGCAAAAAAACGGTAATGCACAAAGTAGTGCGGACTAACATCATAAACATAAGAAATTACATGCCATCAAACGTAACTAGTTGATTTTGCTGGCATATTTGACAGCAAAGGTGATTAATGTGAACTCATTAGTGCATAAGTACCGAAGGAAAAAGCGGTGCTACTCACCACCAAGGGAGCATCTTTTCCCTTTGGCCAGCATCTATAGCAGCTCCTTATGGCAAGCGCCAGGATTTCTGAGGGACAGCCCTGCCCTCTGCTGTGTAATCAGCCCAGGCTTTGCTTCTCGCAAAACCACGGCAAATGGGAGCCACATTTTTGAGCTGAAGCTGCAAAAGTTGCAGGTCCTTGTCACAGCGAACAAGAGCGAAGTCCCCACGGGGTAAGAGGGACAAAGGGGGATCTATTGAATCTAGTTCAGAAATGAGGATCTGAGCTTAGTGGATACTTTCCCAGCATAACAAAACAAAACAAAACGAAAGGCATTTTATGAATGAAGCTTGAGTACTGGGGTAACTACAACAGCCTTGAGAGCTTTTATATACAAAAACCAGGAAACTCATAATTCATGTATTTTGGTGTTTTCAAAGGGAAAGACTACCCTCTAGCGTCTGCTCTTCAAAAGAAAGCCTGGCTCCTGCTGGAGTTCAAGTGTGTGCTCAAAGGCCTTCAAACATCACAGAGATGCTCCATACAAATTTCTCTTGGTTCAAACTATCTCTTCCATGAAATCTGAGGTTGGGTCTATCACCTACTAAGACTCAGAGGGCAAAAAAAAATAATCACACTAAGCAAAGTGATTTTCTAGCAAGTTTACAAGTTCTAGAGGTGGGCTGTGCTGTTCAGTAAAGAGACAAGGGATAAAACTTCTACTAGAAGATTCACAGGAGAAAATGACAGTCTGTATATGACTGTTCTGACAAAATCCAGCATCAGATTCTATTTTACAGGTAAAAAGAGGGCATTAAGCTATGACTTAAAAAAATCCAATTGCTAAAGTATATTCGAGTTTTCTTTTTCCGGAAAAATTTTAAGATCTTAAGAAGTCAATGCTTTTTTGCAAATATATGATCAGATGGCCTTAACCTTTTCTCCACCTCGACCACAAGAGGCATTCTGCCAACCTGAAAGCTTTGGACAACTCACAAAGAAAAAAAAGCTTTAAAAGACAGGATAGTCTCGAGTAAGGCAGTCTGGTTACACAGGTAAATTACTTTCATATTTTGGGGGGAAAGTTAAATTACTTACATCACAGGATTCTAAATGGAAGAAGCATATAGCATCCCATGCAACACCAAACATCTATATTGTTTTTAATGGAAGGGTGAAAACAAATGGAAGCAGCAAAGCCAAATAAAGGATGTGGCACCTCTGCAGGAAGGCTTGCAATGGGGTAGGAAGCTGGGAAACAGATTCTCCAAAAAATTGTGAATTGGGAGAGCAGCTCTCAGCCCAGCTTCTGAGCTTCACTGACAGAGGGTGCTGGAGCACTTTGGATTATCACAAGGCTGGATAATCTTATTTAATTTAGCCCAATTTTATCTGTCTCTTAATACCTTCCAAATTTCTACCAGGAGAAAGAAGCTCTTTATTTAGAAAGGAGTGTCTCTGGCAGCCCAATTTCTATTCTAATAGCACATTTCCACTATAAATGCACCTGAACATTTAGTTTTGTTCCGTCATCACTAAATCTCCCTCAATTACAAGGGTTCTGTCATCAAGGATGCTTTATTACACAGCCCTGCCATTTCTCTTGGCAGCCCCACACCCTGCACATTTCATCTTTGCACTGACAGCAATGGCATTAATGTAGCATCCAACTCTGGGCTATCATCAGTTTTTTAAATTTCAGGCCATCAGTGGGGTACTTGGCACAGCCTCAATGAATCACATTCTGTATATAAATGCAGAAAGGCTGATGAAGTGTTCAATTATATGGGGCTTCCTTCTCAGAGCACACTACCTTTATCACCCACTGGTGCTGCTTTACCAGGCAGCTGTTGACACAACCAGTTCATGGAAAAACATGTGGTTGTTTTTTTTTTTTTTGCACAGCAATACAATAGACAAGAAAGCCTTTAGTCCTAAAATAATGTGAAGAATATTTTAAATCTGTTCCCCTAATGGCTTCCATTTTAAGAAATGCAGCCTTTAAGCCCAAATCTGCCACAGAAACCAATGGTGGAAAAATAATATTGTATTGAAACTTCCTCTACATGTGCTGTTAGAGAAGGTGCACTACTCAGCCACAATGACATAATACAGCAGAGCTCATATGGGGTCATTTTTCAGAAATCCCAAAGTAATTCTTGTCTTTCCAGCAATTTTGCAAATATAAGGTGAAAGGGACCAAATAAGGATTTTTTTAGAAAACTGGCTACACTTAGGCATCCTACATGGTTTGGGTAGATTTTAAATAACAATTAAGTGAAGAGCTTCCAGAAATTAAAAAAAACTAAGGACAACCCTGAAGTGGGAATAAATATGAGAAACATGAATCCAACCGCAGTTCCACATCTCCCAGCCCAGGTAAGAGAGCTGTATGCTTGAATCCTCAACATAAGGATGAACACAGATTTCAAACACTGTGGATGCACAAGCGTCTTGATCAAATGCTGCATTATCTGTTTATTTTTTCAAAATTGGTGCCAAGTTATTCAAATTGATTGACAGCAGACAAACTTATTTGCTTCTCCTGTTGCTACTTTATGATGCCTACGGTACAGCTTAAGTGCCTATTTTTACGTAGGAGCATGTTTGTTGGAAAATACTTTATTTTTAACATGCTTCAGCAGCATTGTGGTTCAAGGCTTTTTCCACAATGAAAAGGACAAACAAGACTCATTTGCTTGCATAAGTGAGGAGAGAGCAAAAGACATTATTTTATGTTTGTTATGAAGTTTAGCTTGCAAATTAGATAAGGTACAAAAGAATAGAGAAGAAAAAAAGTAGTACTTTCCTAAGCATGTAAGGCAAATGTGATTTCCTAGTTTCAAGGTTAAATGACATTTGGTAACATGGAATACAGTAATTGGATTTATATGTGTATCCAAGGAGCACATGTTAAACAGGTAAACCAATCCAGTCAAACTGGCTAAGTTTGGAGAAAATTAGGGATTAATGCTGTGCAGAGAAAGGGAAGAGTGAAGATAAATAAAATACATATGCTGCTTCTGTGTTGCCAGAACAAGCCACAGTAGTTAAATCATACCCAGCCAGACTTTGATTGCATTTTCAAGTCTCATATTGTCAGAATTAGGAGACAGCTGTATTGAATTAGTAATGCTGTGAGCATGCACAGGTTTTCAGAATTTACATTTAGCTGGATCTCAGCTGAGGGCTATCATCTTAAACTGGCTACAAGAAATAATTTTGCTTATTAAACATATAGCCTTTACAAATATAGCAGTGATCCAAATAATTTCTATGAATGGCTCAGTCTGTGCACTGGAAAGTGCCAGAAATCCAATGAAAACACATTTTATATATAGAATTATGTTTAGATAATTGGACAGATCTGATTCTGCAAAACCCTTCACGGAAAAAGTATCAAACTGCACAATGGGCTCATTTCCCTTCACAAAGCTTAGTCAAAGTATCATTTGATTTCACAAATGTTACTGCAATTGCTGGTAAGACAAAGCAAAAAGAAAACAAACCAGGCCCTACCATATACTTTTTGCAAATGAGGGAAAAACGAAAGGGTCCAAAATTGCCCTTTTAAAAAAACAAAACACCCTTATGCTACTGACCTAATTTATATGCAAATACATTCCACTAAGAATTTCTTTTCTCCCTCATGCTTTATCCAGTCATCTTTAAAAACCCAAATGCACATATCCTATCCCTGAAAATTCCCTCAGGATGCCAATGACTTAAGCTGCAGCTAATTAAGCAGGGATAGATAAAGACATAGAGGGAGCTGCCTTCTACTTAGGGATGACATTTGTTCACAGCTGGCCAAGATCCAGGAAAAGATCTATAAAACAGTTTTCCTCAGTTTCAGAGAAACAAGAACTCAAGTTTGAAAGGTTAGTAATGAGTGTGAAACAAGAGGAAAAAGAACATTTTAGAGGTCAATACCACCAGTTCCACCTTCATCTGTGGTCTGCTGTTCTGCAGGAGAAGAAGGGTTGTAAACTAAGTCTTAAGGTCAAATAGCAAACACTGCAAGTTAACCAAAAAATGGAGAAGCTGTATATCATAATGGTGGTTTATACCAAAGCACTTTCAAACATGTTATAAATAAACACTTAAAAGTCAAGACTCAAGCTGACAGAAGACAGTACTAAACTGTAAAACTAGACTCAGTACAATGCCACCAATTCAGAATATAGGCTGAATTGAAGCACTTTTTGTTTTATGTGAAGTTACACATTGGTAGGGTCTTCCAGTTAGGTAGTGCATGAAAAGACTCCTTCCACTGCTGTCCTGATTTGCTGGAGTGATTTCAGAATGTTTACAAGCAGAAACAGCTAATTGTGCAAAACAGGAAACAATTTGAGCTCAAGCTAAAGAGCATTAAAACGCACCACTTCATCTAGAATAGAATCTATTCTCTGAAAAGCTTAGACACTGCCCACTGCATCTCCTTACTGCTGCTTCAAAAAATTGGTTAGTGTTTGGTAACTCTAAGGGTGTGTTTAAAACATTTTAGATGTAATATTACAGTTCAACTGGGTGGGGTTTTTTTTGTTTTCTTTATCATCAGTCTGAGCACACTGTTACACATACTGCATTTGAAGGACTCGAAATTATTTTATCTTTATACATTACAATTCCCCTGCTCTGGTGGTTGGGGCCTGGCACTTGGTGGTGTATTTCCCACGTGGCTTCTCTCCAGCTCTTCTCAAAGTCAAAACCAGCCCTAAGTCTGAGCAGCATTTCAGGACAAGCACAGATATGAATTTTTCCCCAAGAGCTACCTGCAGATCTTGTTGTAAGATCCAAGATGGAAAATGATGCCCAGGTCCCTCTGAACAGTGCTACACCCTCTGAACAGTGCTACATATTTATACATAATATCCTGTGATTTTAGCCATGCTAGAAAAGGTGCTACTTACCTGTTTTGCTCTCTGAATCCGGAGTTACAGATCCTCCCCAAGACCATCTCTTCTGTCGTGTTTCCAGTCGCTGATTCCGTTCCAAGGTACGATGCATAACCGCTTCATATCGCTCCTATCATCAAACAACACTTCCATGAAGCCACATAACTGTAAAATACAGCTATGCCACAAGTCAATATATAGATTTTTTTTTCCTTAGTACGATTTAAAATCAATTTTACCTATACTATAACAAGCTTTTGTTACAAAAACTATCATGCAAAGAACCTTAAGGGCAATTAATGGTTTCAGAACGCTGCAAACATGATTAGGCTGAGCTAAAGCACAGATAATCTATTCTACTCTTTACTTAAAATAGCCACCAAACAAATTTCCTATTCAGTAAACAGCATTACTTATTTTCTAAATGGGGATGAACCCCAAACTGAGCAAAAAGTATTGCTTACACTTTGAACTATTTATATTCTGAAGTTATTTCTAAAAGGTGCTGTAAATTGTGAAGTTATTTCTAAAAGGTGCTGTCTGTTGTGAAACAAACATAGGGTTATTTGTATTTTCAGAGAACTACACAAACGCTAATCCAAATCTTAACAGATACTGGCATTAATAGAGGCACAGGGAAACCAGAAATACTGAAAAAAAAAAACCAAAAACCAAAGGAAGCAAAAAAAGAACAATCAAGTCCAGGTCTCAGCAACTCCTGCAGACAGGACAAAGAGGACCAAGAGAAACTGTCTCTTCTGTCTCCAGGAACTCTTCATGTGGGAACTTCCCCTCTTGTGCATGAAGACGGTCTCTAACCATGGTAGACTGTTTCTTCTCCATAATCGGCCAGGTTTCCATAGATGTATCAACAACAGATTTCTCTTCTGGAATAATCATATCCCGAGTGACCTTTTGAAGCGGTATTTACTGCTGATACATTGCAGTAAGATGCCAAGGGGGCTCATTATCCAAACCTTTCTCTCTCTTGAGGACACAACACTTTCACCTTCTTTTAACACCAATTCACAACACAAACTAGAAAAAGTCAGTGTGTATCAAAGTAAACTTGGAAGTAGGGAGGAGGGATAGCTTTCACTGACAAAAGATAAAATTAAAAGGTTTTGCTTAAATAGACAGATCAGATTCCCCTCTGTTAAAGAACCCTGAACTAGAGTTTACCTAACATGACAAAGTACCCAGACATTATGTAATCTGCCAATGGTACTTCCATGGAGGGATCTGCAGTGTGGTAATTCTGCGAAGTCCTAGTTAGAGCCATACACTTCACTTTACAAACATAAAATCACTTACCAGCTCAAGACATCAACATAATGATTTGCAGAGCTGTACAGCATAACTGTGTAACTGTGAGAATCCAGCTATCTCAAACCCAGCCATGGCTAGCTGTCTCCAAGAATCTCTCAGGCAGAGGGTCTCTTCTTTTTCCACTGTGTTTGCTATTGTGCTGCTGCTTTTACTTTATTTAAGGAAAGTGATTAATTAAACAAGACTTTGCTGAAGTAACAGACTATGTGTTTTTTCATGTACTTCCATCTACTAAACTTACCACTGTAGATGACACCTGGCTGGCAAGCATTGCCCTATGACAGCTTAGTTACTTTAAAAGGTCCAGAGAAAGGATTCTGCCCCTTTGCTCTGCTCTGGTGAGACCTCACCTGGAATACTGTGTGCAGGGC
>JAOXNG010000052.1:20022073-20032182 GCA_028566535.1 Scolopax minor | reverse complement strand
CATCCTGGGGTGCATCAAGAAGAGTGTGGCCAGCAGGTTGAGGGAGTGAGGTGACTAATCGGTGAAAATCTTATTTGGTGAAATTTATATTCCTCTAAAAATTCTCGTAGAGTTGTTCTTATTAAATTAGAAGAAAAGATGGAGGTTTTCATTATGACTAATAGAATTATATTTACCAAAAGTTTATTTTTTGTTCCACAGCACAGAATAGTCTATACACAATGAACCAGTGCAGTTTCTATATAAAATGCCAGACTAGAAGGATCGGAGAGGCTTCACATCCTCCTTTTCACATTATCTTCTTCTGCATGAATCTGAATACTAGTTTAATCTGTGGAGCAAGGTGACACAATAGATGATTCTATTTAAAAGCATCAATAGTTCATACAGCACAAGAAATGAAGCAGAATCTTCCTTACAACAAAAGAATATAAATTCAAAGTTCACTCTTGGTATGTATGGTCACTGTCACAAATTATTGCCATAAAGTTGTTTATTTTTTTTACCTCAACACATGTAACTTTGTAATATCACTTTGGTCTAGAGAAGTTTTTGCTTCATTTTTCAGCTAAAGGATTGAGTTACTAAGATTATAAATGATTCAACCTCTAATAGGAAGTAAATCAGACTTGGTAGGATTTCTATCATTAGAATAGATAGGTATTTGTCAGAAATGCTGCAAATCTCTCTGCTTTTGCCATGGCATGGTAAATTAGACACTTCACATTTTCCTTGTTTGTTAAGAAAATGTTAATAAAACTTAGTGTAAATGAAAATCAGACTTCAACAGCATATCAATGTAAAATGTGAATATATATTTTTCTGGAACTTCTGGGACACTTTCTTGAGCTGTTGCTCATCCTTTAACATGACTTAGAGCTTCAAAATAAGCAAAATTTTAACAAAATACTCTCAGAGGTGTTGTTAAGGATAAACAAAGGGAAGGAGTTTATCAATTTCTTCTTAAGGCAGTGCAGAGTTTAATGGCTTTTGTACTTATCCTTACTTTATTGACTGATGAGGGCAAAATGGAGTTGCATGTGTTTAAATATTTCAGGCTAAGCAGAAATGACTTTCATCAAGATTCTCTGTATCACAAATCTCAAAAAAATTATATTTCTGACAGTTTTCCAAGAAATTAATTCTGCCAACCTGTGCTGTTCTCACCTCATAAATGAGAAATTTCAAATGAAAAATATTTTATATGAGAAAGTTATTAGCAGTTTATAATACAATGGGAAAGAGGTGTCAAGGTGTACTTCATATTTAATCATGAAAAAGCACTACTGATGCACTTCTTGAACATGTTCAATGTTTCTTTCAGTATATGTTTACAACAGCCCTTAAGCAAGAATCTTGGATTACAAAACAAAATTGACACCAGCATTTTCATGATTATTAGATGAATAGTGTCATTCAAGTTGTTAAAATAATTTTCTGGAGGAAATTTTGAAATATATTATCCAGTTAGACATGACTTTGTTATTGACTTTTTTATTTTAAAAATTATTTCATATAGACCATCTTATTTTAATGCTTTTTGAATTACTCATACTATATTTTGAATAGTACACTTCATCAGCATCAAACACTGCATTAGCATCTCAGTAATCCAATGAAATCAACAGTCCAACTCTCCAGTAGGATGTACAATCCAAATTCTACTGAATGTTGCAGGATAGAAGTTGGAATTCTCCTGCTATGGATAAGTAGTATTTTCATTATATATAATTTTTGATCTTGACGATTTATATTTTTTACTTCTAATAATGCAAAACATTTTCCATGTAATTCATTAGCAATAGAGAAAATTGGCAGTGGTCTCTAAGATTCACTGCATATGATTCTGTGGGAGCCTCCTTTCCCAGGGTTTCCCAAGCAGTTGGGTTCTCTAGTGTCTAGTAAAGCCCAGGTGTTGATGGTTCCCATCCTGAGGGCACCCCAGCTTCCCCAGTGCCTTCCCCTGGGTTTGATGAGAGTTGAGCAACGCTGCAACATTCCTTTCCTTCTGGCCATGAGCAGGTGAGCTCTCTCTTCCTTACCCAGCTGCCTTATTCCATGAAAATTACAGGAATTTAGTACCTCTGCAAACTGTACCCACACGGCTATATTTTGACAGAACTAGCTAGTGGATTTTAATGTTATTAGAAGTAGAGTCAGATACATCATCAGACAACCAAGCAGACCCACAAACACAGTATATACACTTAAGGAAACAGGGCAACGTTGTTCCGATGTGCTTCCCTCCGATATATTTTGTAAAGAAATAAATTTAAATAAAATTATCCCAAAGACCTTATTTGCTTTTCAGCAGTCTGGTGTCATTTTACAGTAGCTATATTAGCTTTCAGGGAAAATAGAAGAAAATAGAAGATGAAAAGAAAATGTGGAAATTTTTTAACTGGCTATTATCTGTGTTTAAATAAAACCACAACATTTGAGTCACCACGATTTCTAAACCATCTGCAATTTCTTTCTATACTGGTTATTAAATACATGCACTCTCCAAGGCCCTACAAAATACACTTCACTGTTGTGCTGCTGTAAAAAAATCATAATACATCATCTGCTTGTAACAGGATTCATTACAACTGAAACGTTGTACTGGCCAGATACCATCTCAAACATTTTTCTTACGAAGCACTTCATACGAAAATAGCCTTATTTAACAGGAGAAAAGTGCATGAACAGGTGAATCTGAATTTATATCCCACCAGATGTCCTATCACCAACCCCACTGACAAAATAAAAGCAGTGACTTCTGAAACGTAAATATCCAGTGCTTGCTTCCAGTCAAATCATCCCAGAATTATTACACAGAATTTGGAGGAGAGTGAGTTGAAGTAATAGAGAAGGTTTAATACCCAAACTGAGCAAGAACGATTTTAATAAGGCACAAAAATACCTGTAGGTTTTCACCTAATACCTGTTCTCTTTGCACTGGATGTGGATCTCCAGTCCTCCCTCATCCCTACGTGCCTGATCTCACCCTGACTGCGCCTGGTACAGAGAAGGGGGCAGAGGGCTGGACTCAGCCCCTTCCTTTGCTTTCATCCACTGTAACACACTCAGGCAGGGAGGAAAAATCACTACAGAATAGCCAAGATCTTGGGAAAGGTGTCTTGTTCCACCCCATGGTGATAACAGCTCCACTGTGCATTGATTACTGGGCCCTAAAGAGCTATTTTCTTTTTTCCAGGTTTAAATGATTGTACTTTGAACTGACCTGTGCGTTTGCATGTCAAGGTGTTTGCTAAGTGGGCTACCAGGAGCTTGCCAAGGACTAGAGGATCATAATATCATCCAGTAAAAGATCAGCTTGAAGAGCAGTGGGATTTTTGAGTGGTTGCTCCCCCAGCACGTGCTCAGGGAGACTCACAGAAAGAAAAAGGAGATCAAGGAGTAGAGGGAAGGAGCTGATGGAGAAGGGCATGCCTCATCTCTTTCCAAATGCTTACAAACACAGCCCTGCAGGTGAAAATATCAGTGTGAAAACATGACCTCTCTGGAGTTAGCACTGGCTTTGACACTGTTGGGCTGTAGCTTGGCCAAGCACGAGCATTTCATCCTTCTGCACACTGCAGTCTCAGTGATTCATGTTCAGAGATTTTAAAAAGCAGTTGACATGAAAGTATTACTACTGCTCTTATTCTTTCCCCAGGATGCAACCAAACCGAACAGGAAGAGTTCAGCTATTTTTAACCAGATCTTCTCTCTCTCTCCTACAAGACCTATGTGGGTTTAAGTGCATGAGAACAGACTTGGCTCATGGACATTTGGGGCTTGCTTTGGCTCAGCAGAGAAAAGATTTCCTGGCTGCAGCGTTCAGCTCCCAGTCTAATCTCAGATCTCTCCCTACCTCCTTTTTCAATAATGCCCGAGCTGTTGAGACGTCAGATTCTGATGAAAGCCAATTTCTGAGCTGTTTGCACATTAGGCACAACGTAAACCAGCTATTTCATCAGTTTGGAGAAGAGAGTGAAGATACTGAAGTTGCCTTCATCAGGGACCCTCTGTGAGAAGAGATCAGGACTCAGAGCTTAGATTCCACTTATCTCCTCTGCTGCAATGCCTTTCCAGGAGCAGGAAGAAATTATAGGAGCCTGGCTCACACTTTTATAACACATAGTTTCTAGCTGATGCAGCATCCTGCACAATATGGCACTCAACATCAGAGCAACTCAACAGGAGGCTCTGCAAGAGCAGCCAAAATCTCTGCAAGGGGCAGTGCCCTCATGCTTGAGAGGAGGTACCCAACATCTGAACGGATTTCTCACACTGAGAAATGAAATGAAAGGAGCTCCTTCGAGCTCTTTGCCTCATAGCTTGCTGCAAAGCAATATACGGTGTCACACAACCCCGGGCACTGATAAAACACGTCCTAAGTGACATGACTAGTGAGAGAAAGCACAGCATGCAAAATAAATGCTCGGGGAGGTGGGCACCAGCAGAGTGTGAAATGTACCACTCCACACACTCCCTCGGATGGTTCCAGTTTGCTGCTTGCATGTCCCAGTGCAACCCTTCAGCACACTCTGAAGCAGTGACCAAGGACACAGCTCTAATTAGGAGGCCTTCCCAGAGCTGCTGGTATCAGAAAAGGGCTGCAGCGGCTGCTGGGTGTCTGACCATCACTATTCCAGCTGCAACCCCCTATCGTTTATCACTTGACCATAAAAACAAACCCTTGGTGGGACTTGGCAGGCAAGGTTATAGCCTTGGAATGAGGTTGATGGAGTCTGGATGTGGGCGGGAATGATCCCTGTGACTGTAAATCACAAAAACCTTGGGTTTTCTAAGCAGAAATACAACTCTCTACTCTCATTATCCCAATTAACTCAAAAAATTACAGCCTGACCATAATATTAGCTTTGTCATAAAAATATCTATTGAGTGGACACGGTAGCTTCTATGTGATAGACTGGGAGAAGCTTTCAAGAAGTTACTGGTATTATCAGGTGATGGCTGCCCTGCATGCAGGCAACTTTTCAAGCAGAACACTCCACCTCTAACTAGCCATAGCAAAACGTTATTCACACCCAGTCTTTCAGAGATGGTGCAGATAGCCTTAGGGGCACAATTGCCTCCTAAATCTCATACACCAGTGCGAGCAACAGACTAATATCTCCGCATCAGTAGAAAGTGTCAAAAAAGTCAAGAACAACAAATAAATCTTGAATTGAAATTAAATTCATGCCATGAAGGTAAAACTTTGCTTTTCATGGAGAAAAAAAGAAGAAAAACAACCAACCCACAACCAAGTAAGCTGTCTTAAAGCCAGGTTGAGCCTGAGCCAACAAATTTTACATTTGGAGAGACTGGCACTTGAAGAAAAGCCCTGACTTCTGGCACATCCCTATTTCTATTATTTGTTTGTTTGTTGGGAGCTTCCCTGTCCCCCGCCCCAAATCTCAGCTGAAATTTTATTCCAGGTTCCAGTTTTAACTACACAGAGCTCCACAACCCACCTTAAAGTTTTGGGTGTTTTCCATCTCTATTTATTTTCTCTCTATAGATTTATATGTCATATCTTCTGTATAACAGATATGTTCCTTATCATTCCATTAAGAAATTAAATGATACCAGGTTGGTAGTAATGCAAAAATGTTATTACAGAAGGCCTTTTCCAAGGAAATAAAATTTTATCAGATTTTCAGGACTTTGAAGATTAGAGAGAAATGAAATTTTCTGTAACTTTCTGAACCCACTTTACAGGAATTTATCCATTTTTGAAGTAAGCAGTATAAACTCATAAAATTCTACTTATAAGAGTAATTTGGGCTGTTTACTTATTCCCTGTATTTATTGCTGTCCTACAGAAAGGAAAAATTCTACCTCCAGCTTGAAGTGCTTCGATTTGGGTTTAAGCACTATAGGACCTGTAAAACCTCTACCAACAGAGCTTTAAAGCTGCCAAAGCAGCAAAGGACCAACCTCTTCTCTTTGTCACGTGTGTGACCTTGCTGCAGCTGACACAGCAAAGTGGGTTCATGGATGGTAAAACCTGAGCAGGTCCAAGGCACAGGAAACTTTCCATTTTAGGTTACTCCACATTTGTTTTGAAAAAGAGTAGAGATGTTTGGATTTGGCCTTACTGTAGCAAACGTTCTCCAGAGGCATCCGTCTAATGACAGCTTAATTTTACCAACATTGCTTGACTCAGTAAAAAAGTACAGATTAGATAATTGCTATATCAAAAAGTAAAGGCCACAACTATCAAAATTACCCACATTAACTCCGATTGTTTTGTAAGAGAGGCAACTGCTGTTTAGAAGACTGTCAGAGCCAGAGGGAAACAAAACAGCTCAACAACAGAAAGCTGGTATTAAATGAGAGTGAAAAAACAAATAATTTGTCTTCTTTTACTGTCATTCCTGTGATAATAAAATGAAAGGCTGCAAGTGCAGAAGGTTTGCCACTGGGTAGTAAATGAAGCTTCATCAGATGATTCATGGCCAAGCCAGGGTGACTGTACTCATCTTCTCAGTTAACAGCACAAAAAGAGGTTGTTTTCCTCAGTACAGATATTCCTAAGCCATTTTCAGATCAAGACCGCCTCCTTCTCAGCTGAAAATTTCAAGATCTTCAGGGATTCACCATGGGGAAATTACTATATGGTCTCAAAACATAGCACTGCCTGGGCTTGATGATAGAAATGGTGCACAAATACATGCATTGAGCACATCAAATCAATGCTGTTCAAGAAGATGCATCATCAGGGCAATGGCTATTGGTTGATGATCAGGGAATACTGTCTCCCTGCCACTGCTGCTGGACAGAATTTCGTGAAGAAAAATATTATTTATAGTTTAATTGTAAAATAACTTTTACAATCAAAGTTATAATAAATGCTTGCCATTCTGGTATTGTTCCTACAAGCATAATTAAAGGAAATATAAACTGTTAGTGCAACGCTTAGAGAGTACAGGTGCTTTTTGGTATCTCGCTGATTAGAAATGCAAATTCGGGAAACAATTAACTAATGTGGCAGAAATCAACAATTTGCATAAATCTCTTTCAGGTCTTTTCTACTGCAGCTGCAATAATTTCCCCAAGAAAATGCCTGAGGAAGTCTGTACCGAACCCTACTGCCCATGGAGCAAGCTCCCAGTCTCTCAGTCTAGAACACACATCAACGCTTTGTTTCACACAGAGGCAGCTAAAGCATAAATTAAAGTCAAGATTTTTCAAAAATAGGTGAGTGAAGTTGGCTCCGGCTTCACGACGCCCAATGGTGATGACACAGACTCAGCCTCGCTCGTCCGTGACACCAGGCATCAGAAGAGGGTTCGCCGTGCAGACTGGTGAGCCTCATCACAACGCTCCTGGTGCTGCAGAAGGAGCCTGCTGCTCGCCTTCCCCCGCACCTGGAGAACTAGAGATTTCCATATGGAACGCTGGGAGTCCTAAAAGCAAACGTCCAAAAGTGCAAGACGCTCCCAGAGAGGGATTTTTTTCTAAAGAGTGCACCACCTGCTTCTGCACTTGCTGAACTAATTCGTAGGAAAGCATTAGCAGCTACTGCATGGCCTGTGACACTGAACAAACCCTCTGAGCATCCAGGACTGAGGTCTTCTGCTCTTCCTTTACCTCATAACCGTTCCAGGCCTTGGGACCAGCCTCCAGGCAAGAGGGCACTTATTTCAGTTACAAAGCTCCGCTGGCCTCCTTAATGCTCTGTTCATTTTTGAATCGGACAGAAATTTCATATTGCAAATCAATGGCTGCCTTGTCCAGGTCCTGAAGATTGTAGATAAATTAATTCTTCCTCTGGCAGTCAGTCAATGAAACTGCTTGCTTGAGTAAGGATTGCTTACAGGAGAAAGGGTTTGCAATATCAAGGCCATGAAAATCTTAGTTCATCAGGTGAAGGGAACAGATCTGCACTTTGAACTGTGTCTATTCCACTTATTAGAATTTCTTTGGCTTTTTGTTCTGTTTCAGATCATTCACTTATTTACTCTGAGCTTACTGTGCCTTCTGCCAGTGTCAATATGGCTCAGCTGGCAGCAGATGCTCCTCTAGATCTGAGCACACTGGTGTGAAAGAATGAGAACAGAAAGAGAATTGATATGAACTTTTGCCTAAAACCTGAACCGAAACCTTCCTGTTTATGAAACTCTGCTTCTAATTTGTGAACCAGCTCCAGGAGATATCCTCATTTTAAAAAATATAGCACGTCTTCCAGTTTAGCTGGAGGATGTGAGCTGGAGGAGGAGGGTGAGAAAGAGCCCACACTTTTCAATTTGTAGGTTGAATTTTTTAGGTTCTAAAGTTGTTGTATGAGAAAATGTGCCTTCACCAGTTCTTTGAGGTTTGCCCATTCCCCAGTCCCAATGCAAGGTCCCACCAACACTTGGGTTCAAGAAGAACACTGATATCTCATGACAGGATTTTTTACCATCTGAAAATGCTCTGAGGATGAGGATGGAGGCTCTAAATTGTCTCCCTCATTGATGAGCATTCGAAGTCATCAGGGTAAGGAAAGGGGACAGCCTTCATAAAGCAGACAGCCTCTCGTGCTGTGCTTCTGAAACCAGCTCTCTGATTTTTAGATATCTCCCGAGACTTTAAATAAACAGAACTGAACTTCACCAATTATCATGCCTGTTTTGCTTAGCTCCCCAGTGGATTTAATTTTAGAAGAACCGTACCGCTCAATATTCACTGTTGTTTGGGTAAAATTACAAAAATGAAAAACAATGCGCTAGCACCTGTAGCAACCACAGAATGTAAAATATGAAAGGTCTTATCTGTTCAATTATTTAAACCATCCAATCTGCTGGTAAAAGCTATTATATTGGCATTATATCCAAAGACTTCCTAATCCATTCTATATTTTGGATTCCTTTGTTAATCCTAGATTGTTTAATGAAAGCAGTTCAGTCTGGAAATGCAAGTTTCTTTATAAAATTTCTATTCAGCTGACTTGTTTTCTTTCCCAGACCCTTTTTGGATTTTTCCATCCAGGAATTCAGCAGGCCCACCACCAAGCTTCTATATGGAAAAGCGAGTTTCTGAAACCAATTAAAATATGCCAACTCTCCTCTTTCCTTAGTCCTTGCTTCTGTTATCACCAGGCTTATCCTGCTTTCTAGGACTTGTACAGGTGTCTCTGGTTTCAGCTCTGAGAAGCCATGCCAGGAGGATAGCATCCAGGCTCCCTGTGACTGAAATAATGGAGTATCCTTTGGAAACCCCCTTCAGTGATGCTGCAGCTCCCCAAAATAACCACAAAACTCAGAATCTTGGAGATAATGACTCCTTTTTCTTGCCCACTGACTCCTCATCAGTTTTGCTTAGTAGACACTTCAAAAGATGCCTACAGAAAAGCTGGGGAGGGACTCTTAGTCAGGAGGTGGAGCAATAGGATGAGGCATAGTATTTTCAAACTCAAGGAGGGGAGATTTAGATTAGAAATTTGGAAAAACGTCCCTTCCTGTGAGGGTGGTGAGAGCCTGGAAAAGGTTGCCCAGAGAAGCTGTGGCTGCCCCATCCCTGGAGGGGCTCAAGGCCAGGCTGGATGGGTCTTGGACCAGCCTGCTCTGGTGGGAGATGTGCCCAGGGCAAGGTGTGGAACTAGATGGTCTTTAAGGTCCCTTCCAACCAAAACTAATCTATGATTCTATGCCTCTTGACTGACAACACGCAAATATAATTTGAACTTCTACAGTCAAGCTGGATTCTCAGTTTTCGCACCTCATCACTTGCAATAAAAGTTCTGCCAGGAAAAGGATCCTTTCAGTGGGCTTGCGGGGATGTAAATGGCCAGAAAGCAGTAAACATTTCTCTCGGGGCTGCCAAGTAGAAGCAGAACTGAATTCGCTTCCTCTTAGCACTGTCGCAACTGCATGCTACTTGACGATAAAAAGACACAAAAATGTGTTTAATAAAGTCACTCCAAATACCCCCACATTGAAGATCTGTTGCTGATGCAACAGCCTGGATTGATGGATAGTCATTTTGGGGAACTAAACTGCCCTTTGCATACTTTTAGTACAGGAGCTGCCTAATTTTGTTTGTCCTGGCATCGCTGCAACAGCCGGAGCCCCGGGTCCTGCCCTGCAGCAACAGGCACACACAAGAACAGGTGGAAGAACAGGTACCAT
>JAOXNG010000052.1:20000686-20018986 GCA_028566535.1 Scolopax minor | reverse complement strand
GTTGGCGCTGGTGCTACGCTGCCTGGGAACCTCCTTAGAACATGCTCCTATCCCAGCACTGATCCCAGACCTCTCCCACCATTGCAGAGGGGTGGTGGGAGCAACCTAGGCTATCAGCACGACGCTGGGTCACAGGAGGACCAGAACAGCCTCCTCACCATGAGGGTGAGGAGGTATATCCAGTATAGAGCAAGAAAAATGTGCTGCAGCTCTACCTGAGACCCCGTCACCGAAGAGAATGAGCTGTATTCAGGTAGAGCCTGCACTCGAGCATTCATGGTAAAACATGATTTATACTGACATGCAAATTTAACTAGATGAAGCTTTTGATTATTTCCCCTATCTCTTGGTTTGTGCTATTTCCCCGAGGTGGGAAAATGCTCTTTGCCAGTAATTCATTATAAATGCCCCAGACATTCCCATTAGCTACAGCAGGTCTCCGCTGCACTGCTCAGTATTAAAATATGCACAAACTTCTCTCCTCTCCAACTCACCAAAACCAATTTTTGAATCACTCTGCGAATTTAATCTCATTTCACTTCTCTTGGCTATAATCGACGTGCATGCTTCATACAATATTTACTTTCTGTGCAGGTACCAAACTTACATATGACAATCTATTTTACGTACAGAGGGCAACGCTAGCTGAATGCTCTCTTAGGGTAAATTATAAATTTAAATTCTGCACAGGGTATTATATGACAGCGCTCCTTAAACCTGTGCTAAGTTTGTACCAAGTGCATCGGACAAGAAATGGTGAAATTAAGCCACGTACAGCAGCTCTATTAACTCAAACATTTTGGAACATCCTAGAATAGCTAACAAAGCAAGCACAAACAACTCTGACATGTAGCATTCTTCCCAATACCCATCCTACAAGAGGCTGAATGCCCTGAATTTCCAATAAATGAGTCAAAAGGAGGCAGGAAGGTGAGACTGGGCTTTAGCACACATGGTCAGGGCAAAGAACTACTCTTAGACAAGGACTCTATCCAAGTTGGGAGAAGCTGTAAGATAACTCACGTATGACACCGTTAAATCAAACGCTTTGGCAAACCACAGGAACCCACAAGAAGATAAGATGGAAAACATTCTTTACAAGCATGGCTCCTGAGACCAGCCAGAAGGATGCAATGAGCAGCATATATTTAATTTTACTCTTTCTGACAATCCATCCAGGCCAAACAAGCACACAATTATGCAGGTTGAGAAGTTCTACAGGAGAAATACATATTTCACTGATGATCATTAAATGATTTTAAAAACTCTGTAATGATGGTTCACAGAAAATCCATGGCTAGATGTTCTCAGGTTGGTTTGGTTTTGTTTGTTTGTTTGTTTGTTTTGTTTTTTTTACATTTGCTGCATTATGGGTTATGTTTCAGCCTATGTAGAATTCAAGCAGTACATCCAATTATCTTCACCTACATACACGCCTTCCCTTTAATGAACTCCACTCAGCTGCTGCTCTGTATCACCGTGAGCCTCCTCCATCACATCACAGTCACTTTAATGAGAAAGCAATAGCCCTAGGACTACACGCCTGACAAGCAGATCCCTAAAATATTCTTCACTCTTTTGTTGAAGGCAAGGAAAGAACGCAAGGAATTCAGAAGGTACGAAGCCTAAAAAAACTCAAGCAGAATGTATATGGTGGTCATCTGAAAGATGCGGCCGTTCATAGACAGAAAAATAAGATAAATTAAAAGCCATCTTAAAATACAAAAGGGCATGATTCATTGTGTGGTTACGTAAGGCAGCAGTGCCATAGCACTGCTTAAGTCATCTTGCAGCAGCACGACAGTGGTTTAAGAAGGGATGAATCAAACCCCTTGTTTTTTCATTTTACAAGGGTGCTCAAGCACCGAACAGCAGGAAGAGCCGTGGCTGCGAACGGCTCCTGACAAGGTCCCTCCAAACACAACTGTGAGGGTGGGTTTGGCCTGGGAGATGGAGTCACACAACTCCCTTTGACTTTGGGAGGAAACTGGCTACAAATAATAAAAGTCATTTCAAATGTGGTGCTCAGTTCCACGACATGCATTTCCCACCCGGAGTGGAGAGGACGCACACGCTGTGCAGAGCAGGGCGAGCAGTTGCTTCCCTTCGCTGCCGTCCAGTGAACTTTTAATGCACTTCAACAACAAATGCAGATAATTATATATTTATTTTAACATAATATATTTTTTTTCTGCTTCGCTGAGTTGCTGCGTTGTCCCCTAGGAGCTTTTATCATTACATTAAAGATCTTATTTTTGCTCTACCTGACAGACGCCGCAAACTATCTATAAACTCTGGCAGCCAACTACAGATATCTGTTCTCTGCAATTTATTAGACATCACTGATCCTCTCGCAGAGCAAATCCACCTCGGTCTTGAAGCACAGTCACTGAATCAGAAGCCAACCAGACTACCATTGAGGTCAGACACCTGAAACCCCATCCTGGCAGAGGGAAGAACCAAAGCTCAACAAATTAGCAAACTGGATCCACAATTATTCTCCATCTGCCAACCTCTGTAAATGGAATGTGGCTAAAACCTTTTCTCTACACATTATACGGAGAATAAGACATATTTTCTACATAAAGCACATTCTCTACATAGGACACTCAGAATCAACTATATCAATTCTGTTCCTGCATGGGCCATACCTAAAAAATATACCATAAGGAACAGAATACAAGAATTCACTACAGTCATTAAAAGGCAAAGGAACTGGGATTTAAGACTGCAATTTAGTGCAAGATACATGGAAATGGAACACCTGGTGTGTTAGCCCTAATGTGCTTTCTTGTGCGAGAGTGGGAAAGCACTTAGCTGAGCCTCCATTCATCCTCCCGCAAGCCAGGATGATGTCCTATTTATGTCTTATTTACCTTTTTACCACTGGGGTAATTGTTTCAGGCTAAAAGGCACCAACAGCAGCGCGGGGGGAGGAACAGGGATGACCTGGTAGTTGGGTGTTTTTCAAAGCCTTTACCAAATGAGCCTCTGGCAATGCAATCTGAAGGAAATCATTCTGCACAGACACAGCATGACTGAAGGGCAAGAGTCACAATAAAACCCAAGCAAGAGATCGTGACATAAACCACAACACTCCTGCTCCTCGTTACGTTGCTTCGTCACTGCTGATTTCCTTTCTCTCTGGAACTGCTGAAAATACCTGTTATAGTTATCTACAATTTAAGTACATTTCTGTATTTCCCCCTATTCTTGCTTCAGGAGTTTGACAGTGCTTTGTGGGGCTTGTGCTCCTGATCAGTCCCATGTTGCCATCTGTCAGCTCCTGACAAATCCCAATCAGGAACACATCTCTGTAAGGGCTTGGAAACCCTCAGGATGTGTAGATGGATGTCATTTACTTGGGCTGATCTGTTCCCCAGACTCCCTGTTGGCATCCCTTGAACAGGTGAATGTTCAGCTGGTATAAATCAGCTCAGCTCTCTTGGGACTCATTCATATCAACCAAGAATCCAGCCCGAAATATAGAGCTAATTTCCCATGCATCAGACTGTCAGACCGTATCTCCTGCTGAAGGGACCATTATCAGCAAAAGAAGTGTTAGAAACACTTAAAAAATGGTGCTGGAACTGCAATTCTGGTAACTTTTTTGCCCAACAGGTGAAGTAGGGGCAGATGCTCCTCACGAGCCCTTGTCCGTTCCCTGGGCACATTGATAAGTGACATGAGTCAGGTTTTGCCCACCAAGACACTTTCTTGCAATTATTGTAAAGGGCTAAACAACAAAACCAGAATTGTCCAGGTGACAATCCCAAGATCATTGAAGATTTGGGTGGGAACTTTCTTTGGAAAAGTAGATCAATGTGAAATGGGCACCCATATTTGGGAAGAGTATTTAAAAAATATAGATTTGGGACACAGAAACAGGCCATCAGGTTCAAGAAGACTAAAAGAATAAACAGGAGAAAATATAGCCCTCTAATAAAGAAACAAAAATTACCATTGTTACTAAAGGGAAAATAGAGGAATGTCACCTGTTAATTTTGTCACCAGTAAATAGTTTATTAGTATTACATTCACAGATACTAAAAGATTCAAGGAAGTTGTGTTCACAGTATTGTATAAGACCACACAAAGAACTAACCACACAAAGAACCCTAATCAATGCAAACACCACAAACTATAACAACCTGAGCTCTGCCCAGGATGCCTAGACACCTGTCAAACCAAATACTGGATTTACTCTAAATAGGGGTTATATTCTGCACCTCCTCCTCGCATCGAGGGATACTAGAAATGAGACTTCATTCTCTCAATGGTCCCTTTGAGTTCAAGGTTGGGCTTCCCAGTGAGAACTGGGCAGCCAGGGAGGAGCGCAGCTGAGGATGCTGAGGCCAACGAAAACCCATGGTGCAGGAAAAAGTAGTTTTGAAGTGTAAATGACCCACCACGACACGGGATTAAGGGGATTTGGGGGCTACCAAGACACCCCAGCAAACAGAGCTGGGGATTAACCGCGCTCAGCAAACAGCCAGAGTAAAGAAAAGTAAAGTTTGGCCATTCACTGAAATGTTACTTTGCCCCCCGCCACCCCCAGTGCAACCAGTTCTAATTTGCTTTTTCTCTGGCAGGGACAAGAAGAAGAATATCCAAAGCTGCCCCTTGTCCCAGCTGTCAGGGCCGCAAAACAAACGAGAGATTTGATTAAGTTTACTTAATTGTTATCAGCATTACAGGCACATTAAGGGAATCATTCATAGAAGAGAATAATTTGTCGGAGATAATAAATCACATTTCCCTATATTCTCCTCCTTGGGAAAAATCTATTAAGACTTTATAATTAAAAATCCCAAACATAGTTCAACTAAGTCTTTTAAATTGAAAAATGGCCCATTTTAAAAACCATACTTTTTTTCTTTATTAATAAAAACACTGTTTCCTCTCTCGAGGAACGCCACTGAAAATCATTAATTATCATTCTTCATCAAAACTGCTAACAAAACGTTTCTTTACTCACTCAGCAACTTGAAGCCATAAGATTTTGGCACCTAATTCCATTTCTATTTGAAAATCCTGGCCAAACAAAAAAACCCAAAACCCTATTTTCTCTAATCCCTTTTAATAACTGTAATAGAGATTATGTAGGAAGATATAAAACGTGCTCAGGCAAGCGTGTGATTCACAAAGTTGTCCCTTTCTCTCCATACCCCACACTGATTAGCCCAAATAGTCCACGGTGACCAAGAGAGAGCATCCTTTCTGCTTGGGGCTTTGCTTGTGGGTTTTTCATTCTTTCACAGTTCAGAATCACTAGTTTGCATCAAAGGCACCGCAGTTCGATTCCATACATCCATACGTATTCATAATGGAAATACAGTAATAAACTAAAAAGATTATCACCACATTGGCTGTGACTATACCGAATTTGCTGTCAAATCTCACCTCCGTAGGGTATAAGCAGATTCAGCAGAACAGTAAATTATTCATTTGATAAGTTCTTACCATAATTTCAGTGAGAACAAAACGAAAAATGTTTACTTACTGATGTATATAGATATCCTTCACTGTTCATTGCCAGATACAATTTTGTTTGAACCCCCTGAATCGCCACCACTCGTAAACCCACAGGTATGAGGTTAAACAAAGCTAGGAGAGAAAGAAGATGGAGAGCAAAATTAATCCTTTAGAATATGCTAATTAGATAAAGAATTAAACCATAATTACCAGAACCAAATTGAAATACGCCCATTTGTGCATACATTCATTTCTGTGGGTGCAATACAGACCAATATCACATTTTTCTATAGCAATTTCCACCACCAGCTCAGGAATTATCTACAGAGGGTATCAGCATTTCTCCCCTGGTCCGAAGATAGTGAATTGGAGGTACTGGGAGCTAAAAGGACTTACCACCTCATGAGCAGCATCCAGGGTCTGCTGAGTTAAACATATTTAATTTGGGTTTGGTTCTTTTCTTTTTTGACAGTAAGTGCAAATAAAAAAAAAAGGAATCCAAAACCAAACAAAAAGTTCTTCAAGATGATAAAACCACTTTTTTTCTTTTTCAATTTCAGATCCAATTCAGTAAACATTTTTGACCAAAAAGGAAGGAGCAAGATGAAATTCAGAAAAATAAAAAAAACCTTCATTAACATCTCAAAATGTTTCCACTCAAAATTCATCGAGTTTTCTTTTCTCTCTTTTTGAGAGGAGAAGGGGTTTGAAAAAACAGAGTTAAATAACTTCAAAGTGAAATGAAATGACAGCATATTCTTCAGATCGAGTCCTAAATCTGTGCTTTCAAAACTGAGTTGCTTCATTATGTTCTGCTTGCATTTATCCTTGTATGCATGCTAATGGTGGCAGCATTTATAAGCAGAGAAAGTTCTCTTCAAAAAATCAAGATTCCGGTTTATAAAGTGGCAAGTTATAAAAAAAGACAACAAACAAGCAAAGCTCTGCCATAACTTAGATTTATGGATATGTTAGAATTAGAGGTAAGAATGGATTGAATACAGCACTCTGTTCAATATGTAGGATTAAAAATAAGAAATTTTCAAGAACTGTTATCATAACCCAAAGCATCTCCTTTCGGGCTGTTGTATAAACGCAGACATGAGATGAAGTCATGTCAAACTGGCTCTTATTTCCAATGGTTTATTATTTGGCTGGAAAACTCTAGTCTGCTTCAGGCTGCAGTTTGGTATTTATGGTCATTGTCTGAAGCTAATTTAAAACTGAATTATGAATTTGATAGATTCTTATTATTTCCAAAAGTATAAGCTAAGAATTATGAGCCATTATAAATTCCTTTTATTCAGCCTGGCAACCCCCAAATGGTCATATTTAATTAAAAGGAAAGTTGCAGCCTGACAGCATTTAAAATTTTGGGTGTGGAGTCGTCAAAAGTGGATCCCAAAAGGGGGCTGGCAGCTGCTGGGTGCTCTGCTCTGAGGCTGGGGGACTTTTGAGGTGGAAATATCCACAACTAATAAATGAATGTAGGGGATCATAAAATCATACTTGTGTTTTTCTTTCCCTCTCACAGACACGAGGGTCCACGCAGCCACACACGCACGCAGCCTCTCCTCACACTCACCTTTTGCAAGCACAAAATCAATAGAAATGGCTTTCTCCTCCCTAAAACAAAACTCTCTCATTCCAAATTTTTGGCAAACAAAACGTAAGACTTTCAGTAAGGGAAGTGGATTTTCTCATTCGTTCTACCCAACGCTTGAATCTATCTGGGGGAGAATATAGTCCCTGTTTGACTCAATAAATATTCCCTTGGAGAGGCCTCTTTTTTGCAGTTCAACCCCCAAAAACAGCATCTGATTTCCCTCCGTGTAGGTGGGAGAGAGCAATTTAAAGCTCAGTATCCAGGCAGAACCTGGAGGGCTCTTTTGAAAGGTGCTTTCTTAATGGCATGTTTATGAGCAGGGCAAGGGGTTGGCTATTTTGAGTCCAAGGGCTGAAAAGTCTGGGCTCTGCCATAAATAGTGCAAGGAACCCGTCAGTGGACGGGCTGAGGACAGAGAGTGGAGAAGATAAGAAGATACATCTCACAGCCCCAGAGATGGGTCTTTGGGAGCCATTCCTGACTGGGCTGGGTTTGGCCAAGCCAGGAGAGACACCAGGATGGATGACTCCTGCCTGGTGAGGTCTGGGGCACCTGCTGCCATGGGTACACAGCACTTTCCTCTGACATGTTTTCCTGCCATAAATGTCCACACTCTATTTTGAGGCAAGATGAGAGCTGGGACACACTCAGAAGCTGTTTTAGCCATTGGTTGGATTAGCAGCTGTGATGACACAGGCTCTTGGATGTCACAAAAAGGCCGTGGGGGAGTGATGATGGCTCTGCCACCAATAGCTCTGCCAAAGGGGACAGGGACCAGCTGGTAGAGGTGGGCACAGCCAGACACGCAGCCTGGCTTCCCCAGCTGCTGTCTCTAGATGAGGGGACATTGGATGGTTGCTCCCACCATCCTTGCTCAGCAGCAAGTCCAAGACCTGCTTCTTTTGAGCAACCTGATCTAGTGGGAGGTGTCCCAGCCCATGGCAGGGGGTTGGAACTAGATGGTCTTTAAGGTTCCTTCTCTCCAAGCCCCCAGTGCCAGAGACACCAGGCTTGAGATGCTATCGCATTTACAATCATAGAATTGTCCAGGTTGGAAGGGACCTTTTAGACCATCAAGTCCAACCATCAACATAACACTGATAAAATCCACCACTAAACCATATCTGCCCAGCTTTTAAATACCTCCAGGGATGGCAACTCCACCACTTCCCTGGGCAGCCTGTTCCAATGCTTGATAATCTTCTCAGTGTAAAAATTTTTTATAACATCCAATCTAAACCTCCCCTGGCTCAACTTGAGGCTGTTTCCTCTTCTCATAGGGGTTGGCCCTCATGTAGGCAGAGGTGGCAGAAAGGGTGGCAAAAAAGCCACTGGAAAATAAATCGTTTGCTACTGTGATCAGGTTGTGTTAGCATAAAATAATGCAAAGTGATTTGCATCCTAACCTCTCCCTATTACATTTGCGCTGTTTAAAATAAGAATTTAATATCCAGCGTAATGAAAAAGTTGGTGATGCCTAAGGGAGAGATCATCTTTGCTATGGCTCTTGTGCAATACAAGCTGACAGAGAATTAGAACTGCAAAATAAGAGGCAGCGGGCCACCACTGGATTTATGAATGTATACATTACTGTGCCACCCTTGGCTTGGCCACCTGGACCTGCAGGATATTGTTTCCTGTATTTCCTTCCTTTTATCGGTCTTGAAATCTCTTTGTCTTGCCAAAATCAAGGAATAAATTCTACCTTGATTTATAACTTTGCCCTATTTAGCACATTTAATGAGGCAAAATCTGTTTCTCAGCCAGGAAATACTTTCCACAAGGAGCTTCTTCAAATGATATAGACTCTTGGCTAAAACCAGAGCCTGGTGAATGCTACAGCTCCTCAGATCCATGTTTCCCTTCCTGCCTAAGCTGTGCTCCAAAAATCTCAGCTTTCTTTTATACTCCCTGAAATTGTGGATGCAACCTTGGTTGCGTGAAGCCTGTGTGCAGCAGGGGATCTGCAGAGCTTGAAATAATTGCTCCTAAGTCAAGAGCCCAAGGGGATCTCCAGGCAAGCTTCCCACCTGGATCTAGGCAGCAAACGATGGGAAAGGTGGACTCCTGGCCCCAGGATGTTGTCAGGAGCACCAACCAGCAGCTGGTTATCAAGGGCAGCTATTTCTCCCCATCCCTACCATAAACATTGGTTTATGAAAGCCAATGAAAGAAAAATTCTGAAATTTAAACAAGGCTGAGCAAGTCTCTGTCTGGAAACCAGGTAGATGGGTTTGCTCTAAAAAAAAAAAATGCAGTTTTAGAGTCCTAGCACTGTGCAACGGCTTCACTAGCCATAGCTGACTTTGAGGATGCTCCCTTTATTGTTAAGGGGAGTTTTAATTGTTGTCCTGCAAGGGAAAGCAAATCGTCTCAGAGCAAATATTCAGTGAAGGTGATGAAAGGGAACAGCAATGATATTTCTCGGGGGCACAGGGGAGAAGGGAGCAGACCCTCCTTCATTCAGAGGGGGCTACAAGCCCTGGGACTTCCCTGCAGTGCATTAACATGGGTTAAATAAGAGATTTCCCTGCAGGTATTGGAAGAAAGCATTTTAAAGGGCTTGATTCACTTAATAATCACGTGGCCAAGGCTTTAGGAGAAGCCCCATCTGTGGACTGTGATCCACAGCATCTATCAATCAATCTCTTACATGTTCCATTAAAAATACAGCAATTAAAATAAAATCAGGACCGCAGGACTCTCAGGTCTATAGACTCACCTTATGTAAAAGGTAATAAACACAAAAACGTGGGGTGTTTTGATAAAACCCTCTTCTGAACACTTAGCTACTGCAGCCCAGCTGCAACCATTTCTGGGAAACTTCCATTATATTTAAGTATTCAGCATTTTGGAAGGCTGGGATCCAGCAACAGGGAGTTTTTATGATTTGCTTTGTAATCTGCCAAGTTATGGGAAATTGAAGAAGGTAGTGAAAACAAAGATATCTCAGAAATAGACACATTTGTTTGAATGTCAAAAGGCAGATTTGCATAAATTTTATCTTCTTTTGAATCCCAGACCAGACTCATTATTAGAGGAACTGCAATCAAAGTACCTGAATGAAATTATCACTTTAATAAAAAAGATGGAATTTCAGCTATTTGCTCTGGTACATTAAAAGTTTATAATAATATCATGCTTTGATGTAAATTTAAGGTTTGCCTATTCCTTCTTCTGTTTTAAGATAATTAACAGAATTACCCTGAAATCCTGAACGATCTGTACTGACTTTTTAGATCATAAATATTAGGCCATTCACTTGAAAGAAAAGCAATGTTTAAGGTCTCTAAGGATCACTCTTAGAGCAGATTTGGTGGCTCCACTGAGGAGAACTCACTCGAGCGGCGGTGGCCGCCCAGCACGGACTGATCTGGTCCTTGTGCCACCTCCTCTGTGGGCGAGAAGAGGACCTGGAGCCAGACCTCAGGTGTCCCCACAGAGCCCATGCTTCTGCTTTACCCTAAGGCCAGCACCTTCAGAGGATGTTGAGGGGACCTCCTTCACCAGGTAACCCGTTGCCTTCCCTGTTAATACAGGGAGGCAAAAAAGATTCAAGAATGTGCTAGGAAATTGTGGGAGCAAGCAATGGGACAAATAAGACAGGAATCTTCTTACTCTGCTGTATTCAAGTGCCCTGTGGCATGAAACAATCTTTCACCTGCAAGTGCTTTCCAGATGAAAAGGACAGGGCTTAAATCAGTGCTTTTTATTGAAATTATTGCAATTATTGCAATAATTGCAAATTAGTGCAATTATTGAAAATCAGTGCTTTTCAATAATTCAAACAAAAAACCTGCCTGTTGATTTTCTGGTTTGTTCTCTCACTGGCCTGAAATACCTCCTCAAACTCCTTGCTCCTCTTTTCAGAAGAGAAACGTAGGTTAAGCTAAGCAGTACAACTAGGTGAAACACTTAAGTGTTTTATTCACACACACCAAATCTGTGCTTTGGTCATCTTTTCCTCTTTTCCATCAATTCTCAAAGCTGTAAAAAAAACCCCAAAACATTGAGCGCTTTTTCACAGAAAAGCTGAGGGAAAGAAATCTGGTTGAAAGCTGAAGGTATAATCAGGTGTAGAAGGGGTAAAAAATAATAATAATGGGGAAACGTGAACTTTAAAATGATGATGAACTCTCATTGTGTGAAATAACAGGGCTCTGTTTGAATGAGCCCCTGTTCAAGAGTGGAGATAGCGTTATTCTATTTCAGGCACTCTGAGTGGGCGAGCAAATTTTCCCTGTCGAAAAAAAAAAAAAACCCCTAATAAAATCCAAAGGACAGCAATGAACTTCTCTAGATTACCATGGAGATAACATTTGCTTTGTTTGTCATATGTGTCATCATTATCTCCGCTGGTTCATTATTTCTATCAGTGATTTTTATTTGCATTTCTCTCAGATCCAGTAAGTCTGGAAGGCTTCTGCGCCGAGAGCCCAGCATTCGCGCCGCTTCCACTCACTCAGTCATCCCAGGACAACAATTTTGAACAGATCTAAATGGGAAGAATGAGACACCACAATTCACAAACACACCATTTATCCTCATGTCACTTACTATAACTACTGTCCTCCTCTTTTGTTCCATCAATTGTTCCATCTGCTTGCAACTGCAAGTGGTATCCTTGCCTGCTGTATAGCTTTGTTACTATACCTTTAAGCTGAGGCTCTGTAAAAAAACAATAGTGAGATTAATGTGGGAAATCCTGATGTGCCGTTCCAAACAAGAAGGATGCTATAAAAACCCAAACCTCCAGGTTTCTTCTCAAGGCTGAGATATGAAAAGGAGACCCCAAAACAGAAGCAAGGCAACCAGCTTTGCAACACTTTTCATTTAGCTGGAGATCAGACCTATGCCTCTGAAATCAATTACCGAAATGATTAAATGCCACTCTGGATTGTAATGTAGGTAGCACAGTGCAATCTGCTTCCAGCGAATCCAAATTCCAACAGTGTGCTGCTTGGCCTCGGCAGCTCAGCCCTATCTCATTTAAGATTAGAAATGAGCTGGCAAGGAGAGGATTCCGCCTTTTAAAAAGGTGTGAGTTCTTAAATGGAGAGGAAAAAGAGGACTACTACGATAGTGCTAATAAGAGCCAGAGAGACAGTTGAGAGCCTAAATATATAGCAGCAAACGTTTAGCACAGGAACTGCTGCAGCCCTAATAAACAAACCCCCCTCCCTCTTCCTCGCTGCTCCAAGGAGCACAGAGCATCCCAAGTGATAAACTACTCAAGGAACATATGGAAAAAGGAGGGGGGAACCCTGAAATCCAGCAAACGTGTGGTACTGCAAAATAAATATTACCATAAGGGTTGAGGTAATTACCTCATCAGCTCAAAGAAGAAAGATCAAAACAACGCAGAGTTTGGATAGATCTCTTTTTTTTTTTTTTTTCATTACCATGCTCAGATTCACAGTTAGAAAGTGAGATTATCTCCTATGGTTTCAGATCATTTGAGAGCAAAAAGTAAACAGCAACAGGATCTGCTGCCAAGTCTGTCATTTGGGATATCTACGTAATGCACCAGGAGTAATTGCAAAAAAAAAAAAAAACCCAAAAAAAAAGGTCTACTTCCCCTGAATCCCAATGACATCTGCATTGTAGTCGTTTCCCACGGTTATGCCTGGCAGGAGGCGATGCCTCTCCGCAGCTCGCTCCACAACAACTTACTTAATTCAGAGATAAACACCCTGCAAAGATACACCGTGTCGTGCCCAACAGCCAGATTCTGGGCAGGACTCCTCGTTTCTCATCACCGGCGTTAGGGAGCCCTGTACTTCATTTTAGAAGGAGCTGAAGGCAAAGCTTACAATAGTTTGCTTAAGTGTATTACCTCCTATTAGCAAACCTTGACAAGGGTACTGATGGATGTACAATTCTTATCTAGCAACTTTTCGGACAAGGAATGAATCCAGCCCCCTCTTTGGGTTTTTAGCCATAACCCTTCCCAAAGCTGTCTGCAAATGGGGAGCCAGGCACCTCTCCTGTGGCTGCTGAGGAGGGGACAGGCCAACCTAGGTCCCAGAGGATTTCAAGATTCCAGTGGTGGTATCTCATGCCTGGTGTCTCATCAACTCTGGCATGGCTGCATGGTGTCTGTGTGTCTCCAAGGCCATAAGTCCTCCATGCTCAGTGTGGTGTGTCCTTCTGCAGATAGAAAGAAGGGATTCATGGTGGTGGCATCCAAGGAGCTGCACTGGGCTAAAATTAGTATAAAGCAAGGATAAGAAAGGAGCAGATGTGTATGGAAGATGGGACCACTCTGACAGCTGACAGTATTACTCAGACTATTTTTGCATTCTCAGGCATGTGCTCTGTCTCTTTAAAAAAAAATATAAATTAAAATAAAAAATAACTCTCCCCAAGAATCCTGGGACAGGTGAAAAATATAATCCCTGGACCAAATGGTCGACAAAAATGTCTGTTGAAGGAAGCTTAAAATAAAACTGTTGCTGGGGAGAAATGAAAGCTTGGGGTTAGGAAGTGTAACAAGACCTGTAATATGTAATTAAAATCAAATTTATCAAGCCTAGCACTTACTATATGGAGTTTGTTTTTTTTTTTTTTTTCAAACTTACAGAACTATGAAGTTCTCTGAGAACTTCAGTGATCGATAACCCATTACAATAGTGACACAAACTCTGAACCTAATTACCAGCACCAGCGCAGTAGAGCTTACCTAACGAGTCACAGGAACTGTAGGGATGGGCAGAAGGGGGGAGGGTGTTAATATCCTCTTCTTTAATATATTTTTCTCTGTATACCTTGATCTCCTGAACGCAACAGAATTCAGCCTAAAATGCAGGATAATTGGACTTGTCTTTTATCAGACTTCAAACTGCATCTATTTTTCACTGCTTGGATAAAATTCTGATTTTTTTTTTTTTTTTTGGAGCACAAGAAGTCCCCTTGTTTAACTAGCATGGCTTCTAAACCTTGCTGCATTTCAGTCTTAATGAAGCATACAGATGGACAGTATTTATTTTTTTTCTTCCTTAAATTGATTTTGTGCATAGGTTCTTTTTTTCGTTTCTCTTGCATTAAAGTCAATCTGTGCTGCTGGAGTCTGAAAATTCCAGAATTAAAACTTACTGTTGTCCCGTTCTATAGAAATCATGAAACCTGTTGCCTGTTACAGGCTTTGGATCTGGGTTTAACATCCATCTAAATCAAGTGTGGGAGCAAGAGTGGCCCCGTCCTCTGGATCCAGAAGATCTGTCCTTCTGTGAGCCCTCGGACGGGTACCTGTGCTGGTGGGGCAGAGGGATGCTCTAACATAAGCACATCTGGTAGTTCCTATTCAGATAAAAACACCCTGATGCTCAGGAAACTTATTTCTTTTTGGAAGTATTTTACTTATGGATGTGTTGTCTTTCTTGTCATTTTTCAGTATATTTAAGTCATATATTTGTTTGGGGAGAACAGAAGGCAGGAACCATCAATGTCTTCCTTTCTCACTTACCTGTACATTTAAATACCCGCACATATAGGTACGTTCCCTCCTGAGAGGGATCCAGTCTTGATTCTGAAACATCTATTGATGATGGACTCACTGCTTCTCAGCTTGGTGTTACCTGTGCTCATTAAGTTTGAATGTTCTCATTTGAATTTTTTGGTATACAGTCATTTATTCCTCTTGCACCTTTCCCTGTGAGATTGAAGGACCCTCCAGTGCTGTTTTTTTCCTGAAAACAATCAAGGTGACGTGCTATAATCAAGCCATCTCTGTCTCCCCTTTGCTAAACTAGTTGGAACTTTCTCAGTTTCTCCCTGCCAGGCCTTGAACACCCTTTTATGGGTATTTTTGGTTGTTCTTCAGGTTTTTCTTAAACAAGGAGGGAGAGGAATGGATGCTATGCTGTGGTGGCGTTGGTGTCCTGTCCTGGAGGGATCCACCAAAACCAGCACCTCACCACAGAGATGCCCTGGGAGGTGGCTTGGCTTGGAGACAGGGAGTCAGCAACTTCCCAGCATGGGAATATATTTATATAGGTATTTGTAAAAAGGCAAAAAATTCCACCCAATATTAGCTATCAAAGCTGAATTTGGCTTCTAAGGTTCATTTAATCACTACAATGGCTTAGTTAGAGAGAACGCCGCGGAAGGGTAATTCATCTTTATTTGTCAGCTCCCCAGGGCCGAGTTCTTTTGAAGGGCAGAAAGTGAAGAGGAGGTAAGAATAAATTGTAAGCTGTCTAATTTTTGACCCACAGTTTCTTTCAGGCATTATGTTTAGGGAGTTTTTGAACAGTGGTGTCAGGAGACCGTCGGTGCCACCCCAAAGGTGTGCCAGCCTGTGAAATGCCCTAGGGATTCACACCTTTTAATCAAGGAAAAAGAGGACAGGGTTTAAAGGGGACAGGAATAAGTCCTGCAGATCTTCATGGTTACGATGGGGTAAATTAATTTAAGCAATGTAAATTGGTTCGATGAAGCTACGTTGTCACTCTTCCAGCGTGGTGGCAGCAGCACCAGCCTCATCCGACGGCCACCAAAGTCAATAGAAAGACTCCTATCGATTTTTCCAGGAGGGGGTTGAATCTTATTTAATGAAAAATTTGCTGAAGACAACTTGCATGTGTCCTGAAGAATGTTGTTGTAAGGGAGGCTGCTTCCTGCTCTGCATTTTAAAATCGGGTGGCTTTTGTGATGAATGCTGATTCCTGGTGGAAGCCGTCCTGGTGCTAGGTCATCTGGGCATGTGGACAGAGTGCTTCTTCTTGAGTCACCTCCAATTATAGGAGCTAATGGACATGTAAAAACCTTCTAGTAAAATGATATGATGGCAAAAATAAAATGGTATTTGGGAACGGGCTTGTTAATGTTTATAATAATGCCTTTTCTCACTTGCGTTGTGCTCCAGGTTTGGTTTCCAGGTCCTGCCTTGGTGCCTCTTCCCAGGTTCTGGCCCAAGCATTTAACTCATAACGTTTTTGCTATTTGGCTCTTAAGTTGAAACTATCTGAATCCAGTTTGAAAAGTGCATTTTCCATTCCCACAGTAAACAAGGCTAAAGCCTTGACAGGCTAATAGTAGAAATCTTCTGAGAATGATTGTTCTCCGCAGGGCTGTGTCTTGGCTGCCAGAGAGGGACAGTTCATGAACCTTCTCTGTTTGGCCAGAAGCTTGGGTTGTGGAGATGGAGGAAACCTACCTTATTTTCATCTGTTGGTTGATGCTTGTTGACAAGCTTGCTGGCATACTGTTTTGCTATGAGTCCAATAATACACTTTATTAGGAATCCCAAATTTATCTAGATACATGCGTGGGAAAACTTTATCTTAAAATTCACTTTTATTATGACTTGACAAAATGTAGTGACCTAATACTTACCAGTGAAATTATTTTAAATAAAAATTCCTAAACTTAGACTTATTGTTGATAAGTACTACTGATAACATACGGCATTTTTTTGATTGTCCATAGCAGAAATTGTTAAAGATTGTTTAAAGATTTAAAGACAAAGATTTTAGAGATAAAGACTAAAGATTTTATTTAAGTACAAATTTAAAGACTGTTTAAAGTGTTTAAAGATTTTAAAGATTTGTTAAAGCAAAAATTGGTTTTCCAAGACAGCGTGAGAACCTTGGCTGTAGTAGTAATAACACTACTGCTTTGGATTGGGGTGTTAGGCTTTGATTAGAGGCAGTGCCTTGAGTTAGGAATCTCAGGTTTTGCTCTGTCACTTGATAGCATTTCTTTTACATTCTCTCATTGCTTGTTGAATAGTTCAAGTTTGGTTAATGGGATTTAAGAGGTAAAAGTCTTGAATCTGCTTCCTTGGAGAAAAAAATTCATAAGGTAAATTGACTTTTTAGCTATTACAATCGCTGTGGCTTCTTAGTTCCCTTCATTTTTCTCTGTATTTCATATTTCCCTTGGTACAGAATTACCACGGGCAGGGATCTTGATTTACCAGGGATGTAGCTGAACAGGGTGACCTCGTGTATGTGGTGACAAGGGGACAGGAGCAGAAGAGGGCAGGTAGTGTCCAGCAATATTTATTTCCAGCACCTGATCAATGACCAATTTATGGTGGGTGCTTGTTTTTATATTGCCCATTAAAGTGGTGTTCGCACGTGTTGGCGAGCAGACAGCACACACAAATTTCCCAGTTAATGAGGTTCAACTTCATTCACTTTTATGTGAATTCTCTGGGGTTTTTTTCTGCTCCAGCCTAGAGGGGTCAGGAGGCCCCCACCGTGCCTGGAAGAGCAGCAACGAACTGTTAGGGAGGAGATGTGAGAGCTGAGAGGTTGAAAGCCGCCTTTTGGGAAGCTGGGATGGTAATTAAAGCTGGCAGTAATTAAGCATGTCCTAGCTCACAGGCAAGAGGAAGATCCACTGCAATCCACAGAGGCTTCTGGCTCTCCCACCTGGTGGGAATCCAGAGGAAGCTGGTGCTCTCATCTAGGTGCAGGACATGCACCTTCTTCTGGTGGAGAAGCTGGGCACACAGCAGCCATGGCTTTTGGTTGATTTTTGCCTTGAGTATTTTCAGTTTTCATCCCTAAGTTTAGATTGTGGATGAGGAAGCCTGGTGGAGCAGGAGGCACCAGCAGAACCCCATGACAAGGCTGCCTGTAGCAGCTTCAGGTTCCTCCACCTCCAAATCCTCGTCAGGATTTTCTGCTCTGTGCTTGGGCACCAAAGTAGAGACCTGAAGAGATTTGAGGATGTTCTGTAAAAGGAAGACTCACTGATAGGATCTATATGTGTAGGCATAAAGTGAGCTGTTCTATGCCCTTCCCAGACTCTTATCTTTAAGCAGACTAGTAAATTAGCTAAAACACAGTCACAAAATGCTGCCAAGTCACTGTCTTTTTATTAAGATTTTCTTTCTTTCCTTCCTGCTCTTTACCATAAAATTGAGGACTTTTGAAGTGAGGGTAAAAAGCTGCAGCCACCGAGGCAGCCCTAAGTATGGCCCTGGGGGAATCGCCAGCAAGAGGGGTTGGGGCTTGTGCCATCTCCGAACACCTCAGCCCTCGTCAGCCACCGCTATTAAATGGTTCCAGAAATATAGATCTTGCTCCAAAACCCATTTTAGGTTGCTAAGTGACAGCAGCGGGTTTGCCTTTCACATTACTTACTCAACCCAGCTCCTAAAAGCAAGGAAACGAGTAGTACAAGGCATGATAAAACTCAGAGGCCAGAACTGGGTAGAAATGGGCAGAACTGGGTCAAACTGGGCAAATTGGGTCAAACTGGGTAGA
>JAOXNG010000052.1:19890938-19912248 GCA_028566535.1 Scolopax minor | reverse complement strand
GAATCGTCTTAGTGACATCATAATGGCCAAGTGTCTTTGCTGGGAAGTGTCTTAGTTAATGACAGCACGTTTATTATCTCTCATCAGGTCTTAAAAAATAAACACAGCTATTTGCTGTATTTACTGGCTGGAATCATCTCTTTTAGGACCCAGATATACCACTAAATACTTGAGAAAAGTGAAGAAACATTACAGAAGTCATACACTGTGAGTGCTGCATGGTTTAGTGCAATCAACATTTAGCATTGGGCTCAGTGGGCACAGGATTCATGACTATGAGAATGAAATTGGGATTGGGCATATTTTGGCATTATAATAATATAACTGTTTAAGTGCATTTCTTCATTTAGTCCACGCTGTTTTCAGTCATACATCCTTGTGAGTACACACACATCTGTGTAGCCAAACCATAAGAAGCATGGAGCAGCTAGGCATTATGATTCTGTCTAAGCCCTTGTGGGATTTGCAAAAGAGACACCTGTCTCAGCCACAAAGACCAAAACTAAATGAATTAAAAAAAAAACTGTCACTAGTCTGACAATCACACAAAACAGATAAATATCACCCTTTTCCCCTGCTGTCTGAACATTTCTCCATATAGAAAGCTAGCTTCAGCTCCTTCTTGTACCTGAACATGATACGCATGTTTCAGCTCCCAGAAATTGAGTATCCCCCAAAAGGTAGGGTATTCTGGGAACTGGGATACCCCTCCATCTCCCCTTTCCTACTAAACATTTCAGTAATTCAGAAATTACTGAGAGTTTTTGAGAGAAAGCCAGATAACATCTCCCTAGTTTAGTAATTTCGGCACTGGCCCAGAAAGAGGGATGTGGAATCCATCTAATTCCTTAGTGTGCTAATGTTATATTGTTATATGCAAAGTGGAAAGGTCTCACCAGAAGAGGATGGGACATTACAATCTTGAATTCAGTGCCTGGTTCCTGCCATAGTTGGAAGGTGTTCAAACTCCAGCAGGCAAAGAGATCAAAGTGATCTCCTCTCTTATTTTCCCAAACTCTTTGGTAATCTGTTTGTCACTGTCATTGAATCAGTTATTATTTGTAGGGGAGGAGGGGAATGGCAAAGGATAGGAAAAGGTCAAGTTTCTGCAGACACTTGATTTCAGCAGAGACTTAGGGAGTACTTGTTTGCAGCACAACCTTGAGCCTTCTTGAGCACTGTAGATTTTTTAAGCAGCTCTTTCACCTGATCTTTTTTTTTTATTATTATTTTCTAGCTTAGGTGGCTCCTTGGTCAATTCTTCTGCTTCTGCAATAAAGTATGGCCATGCCAGCTTCTGGTTAAAAATGATACACGTCTCAGTATACCTTGAAGAAGAACACTAAATGCAAGCAAATATGCTTTCATAGCCAAAAATGAGTTTATTGCCAAATATACTTGTTGCCAAGAGCAGAGTCAGGAATGATTCTCCATTCTTCCACTGAACTTTCTTGAAGGCTTCTGAGCAGATGAGGCCCTGACACATGTCTCTGTAGGACCCTTGCGCTCTCCTCTCAATGTTGCAGTAGCCTGGCTACCTCAAGGAATGGTACTGGGCTGAAGGGTAACCCTGCTGGCCTCAACAATCAACACTAACATGCCCTTGCTTTCTCATAGATTTTAACACACAGCTATAGGAGAGAATTCATATGGTCAGTGAACAGAAATATTTAACTCAAGCAGTGCTTCTCCTCATTTATGACAGTGAAAAGGCACACCAAAAGAGTAATTCTGAGAAAATTAAATACATGAAGTTAAATTGGGATGTCTAGCCTATGTAGATCTCTGAACACTGGCAGACAGTGCAAAAGAATTTGTTTTTAAAGGTTGTGATATCACAGAATCATTTAAAAAACATGAAAAGAGACAAGGTTTGGTGTGAAAGGTGTTGTCATAACTAACAATGTTAATTCATTTATCAAAATATCTTTGCCTTAAACATCTCAGTAGAAATTATACTGTTCTTCACCTAAAGTTTTCGTAGTCATGCAGCGAAACCAGTCTTGAAATCAAGATGTGTTTCAGGTCATCCAAACAATGTTAATGACTATAAGATCTCTGAATTATTAGATATGCTATATTTGACTTCTTTATTCATAGCAAATAGAAGAACATTGGAATCCTTTCAAAGACCAAAACAGCCCATTTTCTCTACTTCAGTCACTACTCACAGGCTCTTCACTTAAATATAGGAAACTAATGAAAACTGCAAAGCAGGAGGGATTGCTATTTAAATAACCATGCACTAGTGTTTGTACATACCGTTCCTGCTGCTACAGTTTGGGACAGAATTGGACTGTCTGCTTTGGACAGAAAATTGACTCATGTTGTCCTAGAGCTAAACTCAATAAAACTATCCTTATATTTAAAACTGAGATTAAAACATTTTTAAAAAACAAATCTACCCTTACTCATATTTAATTCTGACCTAATTTCATGCTGTATGGTAACAGCAGACATGTGGAATCAGCATAGTAACTACTTGGGCATGTTACAATTGATTAACATGAAACACAGGTAACTAAACAAAAAAGGAACTAAAAATGAAAGCTTTTTTTTAAAAAAAAATGCATTTAGATGGTAGGCTTTAAGATTGTCATTATATCAGGATCATGTCTTTTGGAGAATAGAATTCACACCCAGTTGAAGTAAATAGCACAATTTATGAGACATAAAATATAGCATAGGAATTAGGAAAGCTGACAGGAAACTTGAGGAGCAGATACAGAAAGACACAAAACAATGCATTATGTAAGTGCCTATGGAGCAGGATGGTTTTGAGAGAATCAATGGTTTTGCTGAGCTCTCAGGGAATGAAAAGAGCAATAAACAGGGATGAGGACACCACATCTGTTAAATGTTTTATTTGCTTCACGTGTGTCAAAGAAAATTATATAATTATATACCTCATGATATAATTAAGTGGCACTGTCAGAAATTAAAGCTTTTCAGATTTTCTTTAAGAGCTTCTAGAACAAAATACTTCGATCGGTCTTGAGCCACCAAAGAACCAAGACTTGATTCATGAGGGCATAGTGGTGTTTAACTGCTGCCTCCCTCCTTCCTTAATTGTTTTTCAGTTTTCTCACGTTTGAGTAAAGTTCAAACTTGCAAACTTCTACTGCTGTCCTTGGCACTCCTGACATCTGTGTATTCTTTTGTTTGGTCTTGTCTCCTTTCACTCCTGTTCTCTGCATCTGACACAAGACTTGTCAGAAAGGACATAAGTGAGAGAAATCACTTGACAAAAGATGAATGAAGACACTCAAAGTAAAGTTTTTTCTATAAAAAAACCCCACAGCATTTCCAGCCCAAGATTCCTCCTCTTTTCAAATTGTATTCTTTTTTCTTCTAATTGAAGTCTTTCCAAGAAAACTGACCACAAAGCACTTGCTTAGTTGCAAACCCAGGGTGTTCTAGAGCAGAAGAAGAGACAGAGGAGGAGAGGGAAAAAGAAGGGACGCATTTTTTTGAACAGGTGTGAATATATGTCAGCTCCCTGCAAAATCACCAGAAATCCTTCCATCTAATGTAACAGGCCTGGCCTGTGTCCCCAGAGCATAAACCAACTCATGTCCTTCTCATCTGTTGAAATACCTATTTTTCTCACCTGGGTAATTTGCTGCCACTCCAGGATCGTTACTTCTCCCTCCCTCTCCTACGCGTTATCACATAAGACAGCTCATGTAAGGGCAGATATAATAATCTGTCAGAATGTAAAGAGATTGTTATGAAAACCTAAAGTTTTCTCTGAAAACAACTGCTCCCTGGCCCTATAAGAGATTGCTTCATATGCAGCAACAATATCAGATAGTGTGTATGGAGGGGGGAAATATCTTTGCTAAGATTCCAGGCTGGAAAGGATGGAATAACCCAGGAAGGCTTTTTGGGTTTGGACATTCACAGTGCTCCTGCAGTTGACAAGAAGCTCATTTTACAGCTTATATCAAAGTTGAACCTTTAATATAACACATCAGCTGACAAACATGATGTCAAAGACCTTGATATAAAAATCGGAATCTGCATGTTTTCTCTCTTCAAACACTAATGGCATGGTTGAACTTACAAACCTGACTTAACCTGAGTACTCTTGAACTCTTGATGTGTAAAATTTATACCAGAGCTCCAAACAGACAAATATACTTTCAATTAAAAATTAGAATGTAAAAGTTCATACATATAGATAAAGTGCTATGCATATATCCACACATACCTCAAACTCTGCATTTGCCTCGTATACCTTTCTGGTGCCTTTCTTCTGGTGCTGTGTCATCTACTCTGTCACCTTCACATGCTCTGTTTAAAAATCTGTATAATTTCTCACATTTCCTATCCCTCTCTTCCACTTCTGGAAGAGATCTCTCAAATATAATTCCAGCCAGTATCAATGGTGCTGCCCCAAAAGTCGGTAACAGAAGTCCAAATCTGATTCTCCATCTTCTACAGCATTTCTTTCCATAAGATCATGTACTGCAGGCTCACAGTTACACGCTTTAAATCATGTCCTTTACCAGAAAAAGTGTATACTCCAAACAATTGAACTATGATTAATTTTCTGTCATTTTCAGTCAATATATCATGTTTAGCAAATATTGATTTACATGTAAGATTACAGACTTTGCAGTTGTATTTTCCAACAGAACAATTCAATAATAGCAATGATAACCAAGAATTTTTCCAGTATACACAAATTAAACTTTGCTAATTTGAACCTAAATGACTCTAAAGTTTCACGATTCATTTTCATGTGCAAAATTGCAAGCATTGATTGGGGACTTTTTGGTCCCATTATTCTTTTCCCCTCCCTATCTTTTCCTTTGATTATTAAACTCTTTGATGATATCTCATGCTTTCCTTTTACTTGCTTTAATAGAAAAGCAGATTTTCCTTCTCCAGCTCTGCATGCATTTTGTAGTTTTAATTCTCTTGCAAAGTATTCTCTCATTTGTTAAAGTCTTCCCATACATCCTCCTGCGTGATGGCTGCAAATCCAAACCTGACATCCTACTCTGTAAAATAACTTTGGAATGATTTTCCAAAGAAAAAGAAGAGAAACCTCCCATGCCCTCACCCAAAGCACCAATATTCCCACCAGCTGCTCCTGCCTCAGAGCTTTCTCTTCTCAGCCTTTATTATAACCCCTGCTCTCACACGGACTGTGGTGCCCACGTACTACCTACCACCACGTAAAAGCATATTTTTACTCATCTGGGTAAGACATGTTCCAAAAGGTTTTTTTAAGTGAATTTAGGATTGGTATGAAGTGTTTCTGGCTGTATTCTGCAACTGCAGACTGGAGTTCCTTGGAGTTGGGCACTGTATCCTCTGCTGCAGCACTGCCTTAGTTTCTCCACTAAAAGCTGTACACTGATTTGAGGAGACTCTGACTGTAAATTAAATTGCCTTTTTGTTATTATTATTAACATTAAACAACAATTTTCTACTAACCTTCTCAGGTTTGAGTCCCTGATATTCATTATGGTCTCCTTTCAAATTAGGGATGCCCGTATGCCCTCCGAAATCCCATCTGATTCACGAGCATCAAAGCGCCTGTTAACGGTTGAGAAGTTTCTTCTTTGATATTTTGTTATTTAATTTATGCTTTTAAACACTCCACTCACTTCAGCAGTGATTCTATTCTTTAAATTTCAATGTAGACCTAGGTTGTTAAACAATTCTAATGGCTCACTACTATTCAGAAACATACCTTGTGCTGTCATTCCCAGGCTCTACATTCGGCTTCCCAAAGGGGGGTGCCAGGCACCTTCCAGTTAACCCCTACAATTTGTTCTGTTTGCACTGCATTCTACAGCATTTTGTCATTTGTCACCTTTTCTCCTATTTCCCTAGTGCCAGTAATTACAGTCTATTTTTAGTATCACATGGTATTTTTAATAACAGCCAGTGAAAACTCTAGGCTGTTGCATCTAGTCAAGAGGAAACTTTCATAGGTAAGCCAGAAATGAAAGAATTGAGAGAGGAGAGTTCTTTATATTGACACTTCATAGCACAATAAACAAAACACTTAAAATGCACTAAAGTAAGAAATTAATAAAAAAAAAACCAAACAGCTTCCAATATTGAACGCTCACAGGTTTTGCCTTGACTGGGCAAAAGATGAACCTTGTGATGACACTTGAGCAACCAAAATTAAGGCTGTTTTGATGGAAGGTGACTATCCCAACCTTGCACCATACCAGCCCAAGATAAAGACCACGTGCATTAAAGCTTCTGCTTTGGTAAGTTGCCATGTGTGCAATAAAAAAATTGGGTATTTTCCCTTGAGGGCAGCCTGCCTTCCACCTGGCAGTCCCCTCTGGTCCCATGCACTGACATCCTGAGGAGGGACAGAATGCCTGACGTGGCCACGGGCAAGGCTGCCGTCGTTCAGGAGCTTTAGCTCACTGCCATTAATATTAAGAAACACCTTTGATATGAAACAGCCACCCGCAGTTATACATGTGGATCCGGCACCCTATACCCTTGGGACTGGTTATTTTAACACCAATTTGCTGCAACGTGGTTGTTTTATTAATAGCAAAGATCACGCGCAGCCCAAGGCAAATTTAAATTCAAATTCTGCTATATTATGCCATTGTACAATATGGCAGGCTGTTGTTTGATTTGGTTTCAAGTAAAGCAGGCTAACAAACTTCCTTCCAAGCCATTAATTCAGAAATGTAATAAGGCTAACACAACTGCACTGACTCATTAAAGCAATTTCATGTAAGCTGCGCTCGTTAGAGCAGCTCCCATCTATATTCCTGCGACTGCAGCTTTGTTTTCAGACACCATCAGAGATGACCTGCTGTGCCAGATGCCTCTTCTGTCTCAGGAAAACTTCAGAGAAATAGAAAAATGGAAAACCTTGCTTCGCTCAGGCCCTAAAATCCATTCAAACACAAGAATATTATAACATTTTGAGTCTCTCTTTTCATCCAGAAAAAGGTTATTTCACTAGGTATGGAGGGAAACGCTACAACAATACAGACGGTACTGTGAAGACTGCCATGTGGGACATAAGTTTACAGATAAAGCTGATTAACTCCCTCTTTTATTTGGTGGAAAAGATGGTTCACAAATACAGGAAAGAAAATATAAAAAAGACTAATTATGAGTGTGCCACAGTTGAAATAGTAAGAACCAACCTGTGACCCTGGTGCGCAGCCCAGGCTGTTTGTCAGGATGAAAACCAACCGTGGAGAGAGGGCTGCTGGCCAGAGGTAAGGAGAAAAAGCTTTTTGTGCTCAATAAAATAAAAAAAGACACCAAGAGAAGGTACAAAGACAATCTAGGCAGCATTTAGCCTTTAAGAAGCAACCTGTACAGGTGTCTCAGTCATCCAGTTTGGAATAATTAAACCCGGCCCTTGGACGGGATCAATTCATTTCAGTAGCTGGAGGTGAAGCAAAAAAAATCCTTGAGCAAGACTAATTCTGAGTCCTCCACCAGAGAAATGAAATAGTTTAACAGAAAGCAGCTTGTATTCTCTTTGTGTACTTTTTTAATAGAGCTGTTATTCACCCAACAAAAGGGAAAGAAAAGTGCAGCAGACTTGACCCTCTACTACAGAGTAAAAGGAAAAAAAAAATAAAAATCCATGTGCATATCTCCTGTTTCCAAAACAAAAACCTGTTTACTGAAACTCAGTTTCACACTCAGGATTTAATAATGCTGGTAACCACTGGTAACAACACTGCAGGCTCACACATAAATGACCCTGGAGTTCACATTAGATGGAAAAGTTTGTTAAACAGATTTTATTTATTTATTTCAATTTTAAGCCACAACACTGCATGTAATAAGCCACTAATGTTGGGAGAAGGGTCTGACATGGGCTCAGAGGAATTTGGGACTAGAACCAGAAGCTTTCTGGCCCCAAAGCACACGCCTCTTGCTTGAACTAAAGGAAAATCACTTCAGCTAAAGGCAACAGCACACCCTGTATCATCCCCGGGGGCTGGCAAATCTGTGTCTTCTACAGAAAGGCTGCCCCTCAAGCTCATCTCTTCTTTCCTTCACTACCCAAGATAGATCCCCCTGTGTATTCATAGAAATCATTCATATCATTGGGTTCCAGAGGGACTGCCCAGAGACAACTATGGAGAATTTCACCCAGTATCTTTATTTCTGAAAACACTTCTTTCTTGGTTCTTATTTAGAAGGCCTCCCAAGCAGTCTGGTAAATAATTAGCATCTCTTCCTTATTTTGCTACCATAATGTGAATAGCTAATACGTTCCTTAATAACTACTATATTTCAAGAGAATAAAGTGATGTAGCAGGATTTTAGAGAGTAGTTACTCACTTCCACAGAGCCATCTCATAGGAGGTCTCAGTGGCCCATACCATCAACACACTGAGAAATTCTTTAAAGTTTTACAACCCCTTCACCAAGGATCCCAAAACACGTAGCCTAACGCTGGTAGATACTTTTTGAAATCTTTCAGTCTTCTTTTAATGATGGTTGTTGCCACGCTGACCCCTGGGAACAGGGACTAGCAGCTTTCTACAACACAACCCTTCCATATATCCCCATCACCAGCTATCTTCAGCTGAGGGGTGCCTGGTAACTTCAAAGCACCCCTTAAGAAGGAGATTACTTCAAGTAATCTCCTTCTTGAGTCTAAATTCTCTGTAACAGGCATAGAAACACATGGGTGGATGGACAATTATTCAACACTTCCCAAGTTCATAATCTCTCCTCATTCACCTGTGACTTCTTGGAGGTTTTCTGCAGCTTTTCTCCCTCATCAATCTTTTTGCCATCACATGCCAGTCCAAAAGATTTTTTTCAACTTATCACAGTAGACAAGTTTTTTCACTGCTTTGGATTCTCCAAGTGAACACGAGAAGGAACCAAGGTGGTGGCAACTGCCAGGAACAGTGCATGGACAATTCTCAACCAGAGGGATGTTCAGCTACTTTTGAGAGCTTTTTGTCCTTGAGCTCAACACAGATAACACCACAGGTCAGAAGCAGCAAAGGCCCCAAAGCTTCACGAGCATCTCCAGATAATAGTCTCAAAATTACTCTTTAAACTTAAGCTGCATCCTCTGGGAGACTACCAAGTGTTTGCTGTAGTCCCACACCACACACAAATTCACAGCACCAGAGACAAGCTCTGAAAACACCTCTGGCCTTATTTCAGTGAAACAAATGAAGAAATGGCCCAATTCTCTTAATTTGGAGCCCCAAGGAAGTATTTAACCACACATCAAGGTGATGGATACAAGCCATTTGCTGTGCCCTTTGTTTTCCAGGAATCAGCCTGATGGCAAGAATATGATTTTCCATCACTGCTATTGTTTTGCCATGTGCATCTGCCCTATTTCATCTTCAAGGAAGTGGAATAAACCTGTAACAGCAGCTCCCAAACATTTCTGCTCCCCTCTGGAAGTTCCTTCTCTCTCTCCCATACCATTGAACATTGAACTCTACCCTCAAAACTCAAACAGGGAAGAAGTTCACTTCTTAATTGAAACAATTTAAAGGAACAATTGCCTCTTCCCTCCTTTCTCTCTCCATTTTTCATGCTATTTCAATACTAACATCACTTGCCACAGCATTTAGAAAGCACCATTATAATTAAGTATAAGCCTAAAATTCACGATGGTGAAGAACTGATAAGTCAGGATGTTTTTATAAAAACAGGTTAGAGACAAGACAATCGGTCTCCAAACTATTTTACAGAAAAGAATTCGATTTCTGACTCTAGGAGGAATTTTCCTCACCTATACCCTCCCTGAGGGCAAAGGAGCCTCTTGGAAAAAAGGAACAGCATGTTCAAAACACCAGCAGATCATGTGCAACACAACCATACCTTCAAAATCACCAGCGGGTTCACCAAACCTGTGCATTAAAAGCTAGGATCTATCCAAATATCGTCACTGTAAAGAGGATATACCTTCATTTCATCTGAAGGGCACTTAAAACAACATGGCAACGTTATGTTTCTAGCTGTAGAAATGTGCTCCAGTCTGCCTGACTTTTCAGTGAGACTGGAGAAATCAGCATTGCTCTGAATCCCACGTTACGGACAGGGTGGCAATAGACTCAGACCAGCCTGGATTGCAGCATTGCATTCATTAGAGCAGTAAGGAAACACATTCAGTTTGAACCACAGCTTCTCTTCAACAGAGAAGTACTAAAACCAAAATAATAAACCTATTTATGGCATGCTTAAAAAGTGAAATAAAGGCCTGTAATTATTGGGGTTTTAACTGTCCCTGCGTCAAGCTACTGTTTCAAAGCCATAGAGCTCCTAAAGGACTGAGAGGAGGATTATTTTATTGTTAGAGCACACCATTATGGGCTGAGGTGACCCCTGCCAGGACTGGTGCTGGCACGGTGCTTGTGGTAGTTAGGATTAGTCAGGGGGGAAATAACTGGGGTGTCAGGAAGAGACACAGGCAGAGTCCTGCATGCACAAGCCAAAGGAAAACAGGACCACAGAGGACAAAGGAAACAGCCTGGCACAACCCAAACACCCTGGTCTCGGGGGGGTTTAATTCCCCAGCGTAGAAAGAGGAGAAGAAAAGGCACCACATTTCCTACCTTCACCTATGGACTTCCACCTTCTCTCCATCTAATGGCTCCTGGGTAGACTCACTCCATGGGAAAACAACATTATCCAAGACCAACTTGCAGCCCAAACCTCAGTCCAACCTGGCCTTCACAAAAATAAACCCTCAGGGATGCGTTCAAGCAGCAACGGGAAAATTTCAGAGTGGGGAAAACCCAAAGAAAGGTGACTGCGTTTAAGCCAGGCAGGCCCAGTTCTCACGCTCTCTTGTCCTGCAAACCTCCAGGCACCAGCACATCTCAGAGGGTGCAGGATTGCACCCCACAACCCTGTGTGGGAGCTCAGTGTGTGCTGAGGGGAGAGGAGCCCCAGCAGGGTGTGATGGAGAGCTGCCTGGGCTGCGCTCGCTCCTGCTACGAGAGCAAGGATAAAAACATCCTTCTGGGAATTAGCATTTACATTTGATTTGTGGGGTTGGTTGAGGGTTGTTTTTTTTTTTTTTGTTTCGTTTTTTTTTTTTGTGTGTATTTTGTTTTGTTTTTTTTTTCCCCAGTCTGCTCCAGGCAACATGTTTGTAGTTCACTGGACGCAGGCTTCCTAATAATCTTTATTGGTTCTGCTAATTTCTAATGACTTGATGTAAGGCGATGTCGCTTCCTTCCCCTCTTAAAAAGAATTTATAAAAAAAATATCAGTACAGGAGTAAAAGCCTCATAAACGGAGGAACCACATGCCCATGATTGGAATTAGAGGAGCCATCTGTTTCTTTACAGTCATGCACATCTCAGGCAAAAAGTACATACACGACATATGTCATTACTTCCACTTTCCTAACAGAAAAATATTTGTCATGACTCCCTCCCACAGGAGCCCAGGAAGCTCCACCACCAGCTTGTGATGCCACAGGAACCCCTCCCACTAACACTCTGCGAGCCATGGACTCGGCTTGTTTCTCTTCCTCTTCCTCAGCCAGCCCAGCCCAGGTTTTCATGCCACTGCAAATCCTTCGCAAACATATTTTCTGCAAGATCTACAGCCAGGAACCGGCTTGCTGAATTCTGCCATCAACAGGAACTGCCCCATTGAGCTCCATACATATCGTTGTGTCTTCCCATTTAAAAGTCAATTTAGGAAATGAAGCTGTTCATTGGATGATATATTTTCATGTCGCAATATTGCAGCTTGCAATTTTTTTTTTTCCCCTCTCACCTGCTTCCAAATTGCTCCAAGAAGAGCAGACTGATGGAGAGGCACCAGACAAACCTGGGCATGCTCCTCAGCATCAACTTTCAGACAGTTACAAATAATTAGTGTAAAAATTCCCACTTTCACTCCCTGGCAGCAGTAACCAGCAGTACCGTGCTCTTGCTCCTTTGCTCTTCATCACACACATGGAGCCAGCTGGAGACTCAGGAGCTGGAGATCTTAACTTCAAGGCAACATCGACACAAACAGCACAAAGCCATGTTCTCACTTCTACCATATTACAAGAAACAGACTGAGATGTATATTTATAAAGCATTCAACAGCATTATCTGCAGCCACATAGAGCCCCAAAGGGGTGTCCTGGAGAAAAAACGCAACTTCTGGGCCAGTTTTTGGAAAAAAAGATATGGTAGACACCAGAGCTGCTACTCCATGTTCCCCTCCTGCTGGAAACGCACTATTATCCTGGGGTTCTCCAAACACCACAGATTTTGGGTCTATCCCACCTCGACTTAAAAGCCTCACTCAATTAAACGTCTCCCACTGTTCCCAGAAGCTTTACAGCTTTACAGCATGTTCAATTAGCATCTAATCAAAAGCCAAGCAGGATCTGTAGGACAATTGAAATAATCAGTACTCCTTTAATCTAAGCAATGACTAGAGCCCTGACATCTTGCAATGAGTTTACAAATTCTCACACGCCGCCCACCAAAGCAGCTCCTGCCAGGGGCAAAATGGGTGCAGCATCTATAGGAGTCAGATCTACCCTATGGATGCTCAGGAGAAACCACCAAGAGGCCACCATCACCCAGGAACATACCTCCATTACTTCTGTTCCCTCAGCCCTGCCACACCAACCTATCCCTAAACTAAAAAAAAAACTAACAAAAAACTAATGTCAAATGTTTTAAAAAAAAAAAAAAAAAAAACCCAACCTACTGAAAAGATATAAAAATCTTCCATCTAAACCATCTCCCCCTTTTCCTGCCTTGCTGTGGTTCAAACACTGTAGAGTTTGAGACTGCCTACTGTGCCACTGAGACATTGTGAAAGTATTTCTGCAGAAAAAAAATAAAATCAAAGAGTAGCTTAATTTAAGTTTGTCTGACCTGGGATGCTACCCTTGCTCTCAGTCATGGCAAACCTTTAAATAGGAAAAGAAAAAAAAAAAAAAAAAGTAGTCTGGTTTTTCAGCTTTCTTTCTCTGCAGGCATAACTGCTTTTGATATAATCTATTCATCAGAGGCTAGAAGAAAACTTCCAAAACTAAACCACTGGCAGCTCTGCAGTTGTGCAAAGGGAATATTTCCTTCACCCATTGTGCTCTCCCATGCAGATAATTATTTCTGTGCGTAGACACGCATTTCATTATTCGCAATACTCTGAGATGTTCTGTAAATTCTCCATGTCAGTTCTGTAAAAAACATTGTCTTCCTCGTGTCTGTCTATATTCAGTTCCTGTGACATCTTCTTGCATTATTACACAGGATTGCCCATCCGTGGCAATCATCCCTTTGCTTTGATCATCTATGGAATGCGCAATGATGAAAGATGTTCAAGTGAAAAAATAAAGCAAAGAACTTTACCCTCAATTCTGATGTTGAATAAGTTGATGTAGATTTTTAAAGTCCTGTATGAAAATATATATAAAAAAGAAAAGCCTCTATGTTTTCATTTAGCCTTCTAAATGGAATTCAAAAACCAGATTTGTGTTTCAGAAGCACAAAGTTAGGACATACCTCATGATTCCCATCCTTTTCCGTTCCACAAATACATTCCTAAATAGCTATGTACATTGACACCTTATTTAAAAAATAATTGAGTTAAGCCCCTGCTGAAGAGGAGAGCAAGGTGTAATCTACATTTATTGACATTTCAGCTGTCCATATTCACACGTCATTCTGCCTTCCGATATTTACAGTTCAATACGGAGTAGGTAGACAAATATATCCATCCCGACTATCCCTCATCTACACAGGAAAATCTTTCTTCAACACAATCATGAAGATAAAATCAATTGTTTACATATCAGGAAAAAAAGCAAATGAATGAAGCGAGAGTGGCTGGGTTGAAATCCTTGACATTTAAGACAAAGAAAGGGAACATAGAATCAATGAAGTATATATAATAGAAAATGTTTTCCAGAGATTTTAAGCGTATCTGTTCGCACACAGATTGTCCTTAGCTTCCCTTTCCCTTACTGTCTGCAATGCATTAAAAACCCATCAGAGCGGAGCCTGTGCGTGCCCCGGTGCAGTGCTGGGCACGTTGATGCTCTCCACTCCCAATTCTCTGGGAACAGAAGGTTGCAGATGGACCAGCATGTTCCCTATGTTGGCCACAACTGGCATATCCCACCCTGCAGACTGACTCCCAGTCTTACCCTTCAACTTCCAGGTGCTGATGGAGCCTTACTTATCTCTAAATCACACCACCCAAAATCACAACACTGAAAGAGTCAAGTCAAGTTTCTCTCTGGCTTAGAAACGTACTGCCAATTAAACAATGGAACAATTGGGAGTGCTAAACCCAGACATGCAGACTATTTGTTTGAATAAAGATTTTTTAAATGACACTATTAGGAATTACATGCAATATGGAACTAATTTTGAAGCTACCTTGGGTTTCTGCATGAAGGACAATGCAGAAGCCTAAGAGCGAACGAGCATAAAATAACAGTAGACTGACATGTGTGAACCTTGGAGATGGGTGCTGTCCTGCCCCACCCCTTGTAATCGACCTATTTCAGGAGGAAATAGCTTACAAAGACTCAAATTAATACGCAAAGTCATCAAATGTCCATAGAACAAACCCAGATATATCCCAGCTGTTCTCCTCAGCAGCATTAGCCCAGGAGCCATTGACCTGGGTGGGCCAAGGAGACAGCACCAAACCTTTTATCTTTGGAGATGGTTCCCACAGGGAGGAAATAATATTTGGTGGAAAAATTGCAGCCTGATGAGGCTCCCCAGGGCAGACACACTTTGGGGCCTGGAGGCAGTGACTGCTGTCACCATCACCCAAACCAGCACCCAGGGCTGAACCCCATGGGGGCTGCGCAGACGGTGTCTGTCTTGGGTCCACATGAGAAACCTCCTTCATTACCCACCAGCAACATTAAGGTTTTTCCTGGTGATTGATTCTGCTCCATTTTCACATTCTCCCTGACAAAACAGTTTCACTAGCCAGAAGCTATCCACATCTTGTGCTAATAAATGCCATATATTAATTTATTCCTATTTATTAAACTTCTTCTAGCAACGGTAGAGGTTATTTTAAGACTTGGAAGTAAAAAAGCAATCATTCAGTCATAGAGGGGAGTGTCAGTAAACTGGGATCAGCTACAGAAACCAGCAATATGTCAGAAAAGCTCTTTCTGGAGCCTTCCACTGCTTCTTGACTAACAAAAGCTGGTGGAGATGAAGCATGAGCACACATACATGGAGGTAACTGTCACCTGCTACTTACACAAGTTTTGAAATGCTCTTTTAACCCTCTCTCTTTACAGTGGGAAGAAATCATCCAAGAAGTATATTTTTTTGTCATAAACCTGAAAAACCTTCAACATAAAAGCTTACAAGCTTAGACCTGCTAAATCACCCACCCTGACTGCTGCTGCCAGGCGGGGAAGAGGGGATAACGAACACCTCTGACTATTTCATGCAGTGCACAGACTGTTCCCCATTCCATTACCTGGAGGACATAAGAAATGAGAGAACTGCAATTTGACAGAAAATGCACACAATTAAAACCTAGAACTCCAGAGGGATGGATGGATTTATTCTTTATAAATATACCTTCCCTACTTGCATATCTGATCTGGTTTCAGCTCTTCACCAAGTTTATTCTAAAGCGCTATTTCCAAGGAGAATAAACAAATAAATAAATAAATAAATGAGCTAAAAGATGCACAGTGAGTTTTGGCAATATAAAAAGTTTTATGCAAAACTGACCTGATTCTGGCAAAAAGTGAAGTGTGAACACAGCATGATATAATTGCATGAATTTGTTATTACACAACCCTTCTAACGACATCTGCTTCTTTCTTTGCCTCACTGCCTTGCCCAGTATAAAAAGCAGACTGCCTTAGATGCTGGTCACTCAGGAGGGGCATCAGCTGGCTGTGATCCTTATTTCCAACTTGATTACTTTAGGCATTTTTGTGAAATGCCAGAAATTCGTTCTTTTTACAGAAAATTACTATCTTCAGAAAAAGTATCAATAGCAAAGCTGAAATACTGCTAAAGTGCAACTGAAATAATAACTTGAAAATAAACATCACCAGAAGGATTCATTTTGTATCAGGACACTCAGGGATTTTTCACTAGGATTTCTTTTTTACTGTGAATTCTCACTTTGAATTTACTTGGAGTTTCCTCATCTCATTTTCATGTGTCAGTGATAAAACATTTCAGAACAAGGTTTGATTCTGGAAGGCTGTTTCAGGGAGTTATGCTCAGAAATTCATGTAAGACAAAGAGAACATGGAAAATATCACAGAGTATCACTAGAAAATGGTTCTAACCAGTTTCTCAGGTATTTGCTCTTCAACTTATAATCAGATTGATCGTCTGGTCAGGCAGACAGTGGTCCTGTCTAATCAATAAGGTTGTGCACAAAAAGCAACACAATTAGGCCAAATACATCAATAAAGGGGTAGAGAAAATTATATTAAATAGGTGCTATCATAATTAAGGACTGAAAGATACAATTCTTTTCTCTAACCTACTCTGCTGCTGAAAGCACAGGGTGTACCTGGACCATAATCTCTGAACTGGAGATATAAATGGTACTGCCAGTGACTTTCACAGATCTCCCCTGTGCAAATAAAACCCGGAAAACCTAAGTGGCAACGAGAGACCCATGAAGAAAAAGAAACATTTTCACTACAGCTTGAAAAGAAATGCAATGTTAGAACATGAAGAAATAAAATAATAAATTGAGCTACACGACATATTGTTGAGATAAAACCCCAACTCCCCGAACTGAGGATCATCAGTCAAGATGCCATTCAGCATGGCCCCAATGCCACAGAAATCTGGTCACTGGACCAGGTGGCTTGACAGAATCTAGCAGGACTGAGATATTTTGGAATTGATATTTTGCTGTATTTTACTCTACACAATATATAGGCAGAGACACCAAAGGAAGCTCCTCGCATCAAAACTAGCAGGATGCTTCATTCTTAATCAGCCCACTCTGGATCTGCCCACTCCTGTGTATGCCATTCAGAAACAGAAAAACAGAAAATATATTTCACTCTGCAACAAGTGGCTTCTAATCAAGTCTGGATAGATATAACATGGAAATTGCAATTACAGTAACTCCAGCTGCTGAGACAGAATGTGAACAGCAGCCATGGACTCCAAATCCCAGTTTAACACTGCTTTCCAAAATTCCCCAACAAGACCAAAAAACACAGACAATCCTGCAGTGAGACTGAAGTATATTTTCCTAAAAATGTATTTTTGTTCTCATTTAGGGTTTTTTTTTGTGGTTTCTTCTTTAATTTTTTTTATTTAGTTGTATTCTACATGCAACAATTGGAATAATATTAAGTGTAGCTATGTTATGTGCTCAGCAACAGCAATTATGGCTGCTGAGCCTCACAATAAATTCTTATTCCAAATACTCTTCTTGTCATATCAGAAATTATCATAAGATGTGTATAAAATTTAAAATTAACACGAGGATAGTCATCAAACCATAGAATGGTTGGAAGGGACCTCTCAAGCTCATCTACACCAACTCACAAATAGTCCTAATGCTTGAAATCTGACAAGAGTGAGGCACAAGAGGAAAATGCCATTTTCAGTAAGAATTAAAAGGGATTACATTTGTTTGGAATGAATTTTCCGCTTGCATTGAAACATCAATCACAGCTCCCACTTTCAAATTATCTCATTGTTGTTGATACACTGTTTACACAACAATCAAAAGCAGAAGGTTTATTTCATTTTTCAACTATAGCACTCCTGCTGGTTTGTTGGATATTTTTTTCCTCCCCCTAAAGATGTCCAAAAAAAGAACTAGACAGATTTTTATTATTAGATGCAAAAAAGACATCTCACACGTTTATCGATTTCTTTTAAGAGCCATTAGATACAACTTAACAAATAGAAAAGAAATTCTGGTTTAAGTTCCATCAAATTGAACTTGTACTTCAGCCTATTAATTAATTAATCCATGCCCTAATTCAAAATGAGGGCTCTCAATCCTATCATTACATTCCATAAGCCCTGATGATTATAAAATACTAGTTCTGAACTGCTCTTGTTCCTATTAGGCTGAACCAAATCAAAAAAATTCAAACTTAGATTAACTGGCATCAAAAGATAGTATGTTTCTTTAAACTGTAGAGGCATCGATCTTTGTGTTCAATATTTTTTTTTTAATTTATTTAAAGGTATAAGGTAAGGGGGAAGTCTTTCTGCTGAGAAATGCGGGATATTAATGTACAATGATGTAAAGCTGTCCAGTTTTCACACGCTTCACCCAGAAAACGCCGGAGGTAACGCAGACCCATCACACAACCCCACCTGCTGCCCAAAGAGAGCCAGTGTGGAAAAGGGACCTATTTTTATCGGGATGCTAAAGGTCAGAAAGACGAGGGCCTTAGTCAGGCAACAGCATCCACATGCTCAGCTTCAAGATGCTTGGCGTGAGCAAGGCGTTTGCTATACAGCAAACAGCAGATTTAATCTTTTTTCCCCCCAAGACATTACATATTCGCAAGTTCACCTTCGGTAAGCAGTGCCAAAAGTGCTCTCAGGGGGAAAAAAAAAAAAGAAAAAAAAAAAAGGAAATAAAAGAGAGTAATGGCACAATTATAAGTAGAGCAGGAATTAGGAAACGGCTCGGCAATATAACAAGAGGCTCTGGAATGCTGGTGTGATCCCCTTCCCTTGAGAGCAGCAAGAATCACAGGATGGGTTTTTAGAAAAATACCCAACATTTTTAAGTTCTTGAAGAGGCTGAAATGTCACGAAGTCTACAGGGTGCCATAGATCTGGGTGAAGAGATCCACCTTCTGTGTGCAGACAGAGATAAAGCATCTCATTACACACAGGCACGTACCAAACACCCTCTTCCACGAAGGAATGAATACGCCTAAAATCTAATCCTGGAGTAGGAGTTACTCTGCCTCAGCCTGGCCACAAAAGTGACACCCAGCAAAGCCCCAACGCCCACATTTTTCTGAGCAGCAGAGGGATTTCAAGCAAATTAACAGAGTTTGGGATTTTCTGAGCCACCTCAGCAGAAAACTAATGGTTGGGACATGGTTTCACCCATGGCAACAAACAGGACATGCAGGAAGGTCTGTGTGAAGAACGATGCCACCCACTTACCCAAAAGTGAGAGGGATGTTTGGCTGAACAGTTCTCAAAGGCTGAATTCAGCAGCAGGTGAGCCAAGCACAAGGGGAAATGGGAGGTGTAGCTACAGCTGCACAACACACCTTATGGAGGGCCAACATGTGGAGGACAGATGTGGAGCTACAGCTGAGGAGCAGCCACAGAGTTCTAACTGCCAGCAGAGACAGGACACGGCCTCCAGGTCTGTGCAAACCAAACCTTCTCTGTTTGTCCAGCTTGATGTCCCACAGCTGGGGTACAAGCTGCTGTCCTGCTGATGACAGAGGAATTATGCCCTAAGATATGTAGACACTATTTAACCCCTTTACATTTGCAAGCACAAATTTTTCCCCTGCTGTGAAGTCCCACTTTAGCCCTTCTGTCTAAGCTTTCACCCACGATGCCCAAGTTGAAATTAAGCCACTCTTCAGCTCCCCAGGATAGGATTTCTTGGCAGGAGGGAACAGCTCAAAGAATCTTAAGAGAAGAAGCATCTTCCTCCTCTACAGAAGGTCTCCCTTTTCCCCGTGGAGGTGTGAACCTTCTCTGCTGCTCCTGTAGACATTGCCATGTGGAAACAGTGTTCAACAAAGAGTAGGACTTCTAAGGAGACCTACTGGGACTGCTTCCCAAAAGAAAACCAGCCTGGCTTCTGATATGGATGTAGTTTGCTACTAATGGCATGTAAATAAAATAAAATAAAACAAAACTCAAGTGGTTTAATGACTACAAATATCTGGGCCTTTGGCTGAACAGGGAACAATCACACTCCTATCAGAGTGAATGAGGTGGGCAATGGCACAGAAGGTCAATACTGTCACAGAGATGTGAGCTCATGGAAAAAAATGCCCTATTGCAATGTAAGTCAATGCATGTTTGTAGGTGCTTGTACACAAATGGTGTGATAGAACAGTTTAGACTGATTTCATATTTCCGTTTGCAAAATAAATTTGTGCAGCAAACTTGTAGGGAACCAGAACACCATGAATTTTGATAGAACAGCAAAAAACAAAAAAAAAAAAAAAAGAACACAAGAGCAAAAGAACAAACTTTGCAGACTGACATCGCTCTCCCAGGAGCCTTTCCAACTGGAACATGCCCAGCACTGCTGTGCTGGCACCAGTCAGAGGAGGAATCAACTCATTCTCCTTCTTTCCAGCAACCACACACCTAACATGAGCGAAAACATAGTCCTTGAGGATGCTAGATGTGACTTTAAATGGCAGGAGGAAGAAGATCTATTAGGTTGGTCAAAGTAAAGCAGGAAGACACGTAACCCAGGCAAGACATGTATAGCATCTACCACTTTCTGCCATGCCTTCAAAGACCTCATCTGCCCAACAATAAAAAGATCTTTTAACATAGTAATTGCTCTCACAAATTATTCAAGCTATATAATGCAGAAATCAGGGCCAAAGAACTGCAGTGAATCTTAAATGCTTTCAGTGACACTGGGAAGACAAACAACACTTTACCCGTACCCTCTTTCTTAGCAAGATGGGGAAAGACAAGGGACAAAAAGAACCAAGAAAGATGTCGTTCATTGAACAACGTCTCTTGCTTCACTGGTATTTTTATTATTTGTCATGGGCTAGGCCACGTGAGTTTATACTAAGCCAAAAAGTGGAGGAACAAGTTGCAAGTTTTATTTCTTCTCTCCTACGTTCCCACAAGTCACCGCCACTGACGGGAAACCATTTCTGTCCCCGTTATTCAGACGGGGCCTGCCTGCCCTTTCACAGCACTACGTTCTGTTTCATCAGAAGCTGAGCAGCAATTTCCTCCACAGCTCAGATCACAGAGGTAAAAGCACTCACCACCATCAGGATGAGTTACAAAAGGCACTCGTTCTCTGCATCCTCAGTGCAGACACCAGCCTCCTCGTCTCCGCTTTTATGACAGGTAGCAAATGAAGTCATGAAGCAGAAGCAATGTAATAAAATGAAGACAAATCATTCGTCTTGGGAAAGCCTGCATCACACCAATTAAAATAATGTCTTAAACACACTGCAATAACGTATTGTACCTATGGGAGGAGGCTACTGCTATGAGTGAGACCTGCAATTGGTGTCTAATTATACCCCCAAGGATTTCTAGCTCCAGCGTAATGACAGTTGAACAAATTAAAATATATTAAAAAATTACTCTTCATATTTTTTTCCAATAAGCCATTGAAGGTGATGATAGCAGCAAATCTATGCCTAGAAATAGTTCCTCAGGCAGGG
>JAOXNG010000052.1:19794100-19807702 GCA_028566535.1 Scolopax minor | reverse complement strand
ACCTGGAAGCTGGTGTTGATGGGCTGCCTGCAAAGTCAGCTCCAAATTAACCACAAGGCTCTGCTGCCGTGGGACCCACAGAGCAGAGAATGGCTCTGCTTCCCTCTCCTTCCTTGTGCCAGATCCCAGTTTCAGTCTGGGAGAGCCTATTTTTATTCTATTTTCTTGAGTGTTTGAAGGACCAGATATACAGGACCAGAAGCTCATCGGTGCCCCTGTCAAGTGGTAGCATAGACACCTTGTTGAGCAGCAGGTTTGATGCACTGTTGGAAAACTTGGTATTTTGATATAGGAGGGCTTATTTGACTAGAAATTTTAAACTGCCTCTCTCTAATGAGATCACTGTGTGGCTTTGTTTTCCTGTCACTTCTAGGGGTGTCTCTTGCGCTGCATCACACATCACACCGCAGAACGCTGCAGGCGAGTGCCAGCTCTCCTCAAAATGGGAACAGTATTGAAGTGGGAGTTCAGGCTAAACCTCTGGACAATCAGTGAGGTGACAGACACAGCAGGATCCCAGGCATCACCTCTGGATGGAGCAGAATTTCAACGTGCAGAGGTGACAACCCATCCACAGCTAGAGCATCCCCACTGCGGATGCTTCAGAGGGTACTTCAGCATCCTCTGGGCTGGGTAGGTCTTCTACATTTGCAGGCCTTTCCCAGCACAATCATTCTTCAAATTCACTGGTATAAAGCAACAAAATGCCCAGAAGTGTTAATTCTGTAGTAAGAACAAAGTTCCTTGGTGGAAGGGGAGAGGGGAGGAAGTGAAAGCTGCGTCTGTAGTGGGATCTCCTTTCGAAAAGAGCATCTGGGTCTTGGTCTTTCTCAATTTTCCATCTTATCACTGTCACTTAACAACTCACAGGCATTTGCTGAGGAGTCATCCATCTCCACATGCTCTCCTTCACCTCTATGTTTTCCTTCCAGCTGCCAAATAGTCAGAAGCACCACACACATGCAAGAAACATCCAGTATCTGGGTAAACACAGTGTATTTACAGAGCAGCTCCACCACAGAGGCATTACTTGGGGATTTAGCCTGAGCATATTTAACATAAACGGGAAAATAAAAGCTCAGACAAGTAAAACACACTAGGATGAGTAAAGCTTGAGGGCAAAAGAAAACCCCACAACCACCAAAGTTCACAGGGAAATTGGTTTCCCCAAAAAACATATAATGAATATGTGATAGTATTGGAAAAGGAAAGTAAGTGCCCTTGTAAGGTACTCTAATCTCCCATCTCCAACAAGAGGCACTAAGATTTCATACTAAGATTCTTCAGCAGCTAAGCTTTTCTAAACATATTCAGGGACAGAGAGATGCTATTTTGAAAGATGCCCAGAAATATTTTCAGGAGACAAAGACATAAAAAACACCCATCAGTGACAAGCAATAACTGTATAATGCTGGGTCTGTATCACCCATCTGAACGTCAGCAGTAAAATGCACAATTCTCCTCTGACGTTTTGCTTTCAAAATTGCCTCCCTGTTCAGTGCTCAAGCTAGGAATTTTGTTTGGCTAATCCTGATCTGTTGAGAAGTTTTACCAGTATCACTACTTAATAGCAACACTGATAAATGAAAAGACAAACAAGAAAAGAACTGTTGGAGTGGTCTGTGTAGATAGATTTCCTTGCACAACCACCAACATAAGGAACAAAGACAGTTTGAGGACGCATATGGCCACTGAAAAGTTGTTCTACTGAAACAAGAAGCACCAGGTTGTGCAGACCTTATTATTAAATGAGAAGAATTTACTTAGCTAAGCAGCCTGGAAAAATCTAGCCTTTTGGGGATCTACTTTCAGTGTGAAAGCACAGTGGTGGAGCCCGTACACATGAAGCAAGGAAGAAACCCTGAACTATGAAATTTTAAATAGCTACTATTCAATTAAGGAAAGCTTTCACACATTATGTGTACTACACTGAAAGAAAGGATTTAATGGTTTTGAAGACAACTCTCACAATCTAGTGGCTCTGCAAGTGCAGGAACACGCTCCATCACCCCTTTTGCTCCAAGTCAGAGCACAGAATATTTGTTTGTTCAACACGTGGATGTAATGACTTTGAGAGTACCCTGACCATAAGACATATATATTATCAGTTAAAACAAAAACAAAACCAAAACCACAGAAGTCTCCAGAAGTACAAGTATTACATATTGGTATGCATTTAATAGCTAGGAACTTAAAATATAGGATGACAGTCAACTGTAATAAAACTATTGTGGCCAACTCTTTGTCTTTATGAAGATAAAAAGGTTGAAAGATAAATCTGATCAGAAGGGCTTACATCATACCTGTTGTTCTCAGGCAGATGACACCGGGCAATAATTCTGGAGGGCTCTGGATAAGTACTCTTAAAATGTCAGTTCTGATAAGTTACGTAGAATTTCATAGGACTTTTTTATTACTACTTCCGATCAGAGAGGACTAATAAATCACCTCATCATACCACCTGTATACTATGCCTGTTTAACAAGCTCCTCCTTGAAGAAGGTCATTAACTTAGATTAAGGAAGAACCACAGATGATTAGTGATGAGAGCTTTTTCATGCCAAACAAATGGACTGAACAGCACCCAGGCACGACACTCTTTCCCCAGAACTGGAGTCTTCCAGCAGATATACCAGCCTTAGAGAGAGAACATCAGGGCCAGCTCAAACCTGGACCCAGGTCTGTGGCCACCAAGGACCATCTGCTATCACTCATAGTCCTCCTTCTGATGGTTACCGACCCCCTGGTGATTAAGAAGGTGAATATAATTACCCTGAATACATGATGCCCACAGCAGTGCCCCAAAACAACATTTTGTGCACCACTGGGACAGATTTGTAAACTGCCCATCACATTCACACCCGAATTTCATTCTCATCCATGTCTCCCATCCTTATTCCCATAAGTAAGCTCCTATATGCACCAGTTCCCTTAAGGTGCCTGGAGCATGGCAGGGGAAAATTCATAAATATTGATGCAGAAAAAGGAAATAAACCTTTAGTGGAACTTTTAGGTCCTGCCTATGATGGCCCAGGAGCCATCAAGCATTTGTAGTATCACACCACAAGTGGCTGAATTTTATGCCAGCTTACAGGCCCTTATGTGTGCCAGTCAAGGCCTCACACATCCTCTGTTTCAGCTCATTAATATCACAAAAAGTCAAGAGCCTCTTTCTGTCTCATCACCACTTCTGGAAAGGACTCAAAATCACCCCATAAGCTGCTCCTCCCAATGAGGCTTTGAGAGAGGTGTTCTTCACGTGCCAGGCCAACACAAACACAAAATCCCTTACCTCTAAACTCCACAGTCCAGCACCAGCCAGCAGGATTTGTGTACTGAAGTAATACATTTTCAAAAGAGAAATGGTTTTCCAATTTATAAGAACCAGAATTCTAACAACAGACTATACCAATCATAGCTATTTCCATTTGGTGCTTTTTAAAAAGAAGAAAAAACAATTCTTGACAAATTACAGATTTTAAATAACTTAGGGTAGGAGGGGCAACTGAAAAAAAAACCACCACCAATCACAAACAATTCATATATTTGCAAGGAAAAGCCTCCCAGTAACCACCTCCTTTCATAAAGGACAGAAAATAAAGAAAAATTATGTTCTAGCCTCTGAAATTCAAGTTTTACCACAGAGACCAAGAGCAGACGGCAAGAGCTGAGCTCAGGAAGTCACTGATTATCTCCCCCAGAGAATAACAAATGAATGAATGTGTGTTCATAAGAAGAACACACAGTTATAGGTCTCTGCAAGAAATTGTTCAGAAATACAATTAGGCAGATAATGTAACTGAACAAACATGTCTCATGGAAATGAAGGACATAAACCTCCAAATTAATCAGTGCCTGAATTGCCTTTGTTATTGATCGCATCTGATACAAGTTCAAACTGCTGCAGTTCAAACACAACCTATAACTGCAGGGACACCCAAGCCATCAAAGGTGGGTCAGCCAAAGCTGGCACCCAACTGGACCTTCTGGGCAGAAAGACAAAGTTGCTTGTATATTTTTTACTCGATACCTGCTGTTGAAGATGATGTATTGATATTCAAACAATTCTCGCTGGTATTCAAGTCACCTGCAATATGTTATATCAGCCTGACCAAGATAACAGTGCCACACAGGGTGGCAGGAGGTGGTAGCACACTGAAGAAAGCCTATGTGGACCCTTAGAGAAGGATGTCTCCATCCTTTCACTTCATGGATGTGGATGGGTAAAGAGTCTGGGATCTTTAAGCAGGTGTGCCTGAAGGTACACCCCGTGAAAATGCCTTCAGGCACCAAACCTGTACACATGCATCATTTATTCTTTGCATGAGTGAGTAGTTTCAACACCTCTGGTGTTTGCCAAAGAATCAAAGCATTAAAAATTAAATCAAACTGACTGCTCTCGTCCCCACAGCAAAACAGCACAAACACGTGTCGTCGCTCCTCTCTGTGGCTACAGGCACTGAATAATCCTCCATTGGCTCTAAAAACCAGGATCAGCAGTCCAAGGAGGAAAAGCATCACAGGCACTACAATTGAGACAAAAGTTAAAAATTGCCATTTAAATACATGCCATCTCATATGGAAAAACTACTTCTCACAATAATCAATAGGTGTCATGTCCCCTCAAATTGGCAATTTTCTGCATGACCAAACAGGAATATTGTTGCCCACTAGAAACCAAATACCACCGGGTACACCAGCCTTTCAGGGTAAGCCTCACTCAAACCTCCCTATGCTGAAGGTCTTTGAGGTTTTCAAAACCACAGATGGATTAATAAAATTGACCAAGGATGAAGAGGGACTAAAATAGCTCTTTTTTTTTTTTCCTAAAGCCAATGGGCAAAAATCAAACCAATTAAAATCATGATCCGAGTCCGTTTTAGTTGACTGTTAGAACCTCGGGCAAAATACTGCTAGAGCAGAGTTGCAGTTGGTTTCCAATTTAGCTGTCAGCATGAGGAGGGAAGGGGCTGGAAGAGACAGAGAAAGGCATTAATAGTAACAGAAGCAAACACAGGAGAGCTTGGTCCACACTGTGGGCACAGGGCTTGCATCAGCTCCCCGTGCCTGACAACAAGCCTGGCCTGGAGCAAGAACAAAACCAGAGTGGAAAGAGGAAAACTTTAAGGGAAACCAAAAAATAAAGGCGTGCAGACACACGATGAATAAAGACTTTACCTAAAAAAACAGTTTAAGCCAGGAGAAATGTTTTCAATGGACAAAAGGGCCATGCACAGAGCATTACAGATGTTTTGTGTAAAGCAAATCCCCTCACCCAGCAGAGGGGATGTGCCGGGAGCATTAACATCAAACAGAAATATCCCACTGGACTGGCAAGTGCCACATCAAGCCATGGGATGACTCCTCCAAGGAGACCCTATGTATCTATAAGCCACCTCCATTACAGAATCTCCTCAGCTGGCTTCATCTGGGAGTGTACAAGGTAGTCAGGGTGACAACAGCAATTATTTGCAGGGGGCCAGGAGAGAATGCAATAACCACATCAAACCAAAAGAAATTAATTTTGCCCAAGGCGGTGTGCTTATTTTACAAGATACTTTGCAATGGGAGCAGCATCCCTGTCACAGCAACAGCACAGGCACATCAGCCACAGGGCATTGGGCCACAAAGTAATACTGGTAGGAAAAAAAACCCACAACATACAGCATGTTGCTGTTCTGAACACTCCTGACAGGAGCAGCCCAAATCTAGGAAAAACAAAAAAACAACAAAACAACCACAATCAAAAACAAAACAATCAAATAATAACAACAACAACAAAAAATCGCCATAAGACAGAAGCTAAAAATAAGATTTGGCAATACTGTTTTTCATCATCTCTTCCTCCGGGCCTTAAAGGGAAGAGCTTGCAGCAGGAGGTACCAGCCATCCCCTTGGATTCACAAACAATTCCTCTCATCAACTCCTAATAGTTTACATGCAGCTTGAGAACAGATATTGGTTGTTTGGGGTTTTTCTTCCTGGGGGGAAAAAGCAAGGGTAAGAAAGTATTCCAACTCTAAAAATATCACCGAGTGGCAAAGGGGAAGCCTGGCTCCTTAACAGAGCCTGATTTTCCTGCCCCTTCTGATCGCTGTGGCTCCCAGTGTAGCTCCACATCCAGACCCTGCAGGTAGGGACCAACCACCAGTTTTGGGGATAAAGGCAGAATTTTTATTTTCAGGCAAGGCTGACAAGGTGCTCAGTCCCCTTTTTTTCTGTACCCTCCAGCGCTTTTGGCTGATCAAAAGTAGGTCCTTACAATTCGAGGCCCTCACAGGAGGAATTACTGCCTCAACTTGTGGATAGCATGCCCCAGAAGCAAAGAAACTCAAAAAGGGACCAGTTTCCAGAGGTAGCCAAGGCGGAGGAGATAATTAGTGAATTATATCAGCCTACTGAAAGAGGTGGACAACCCTGAGTCTTTGCAGCTTGAGGTTCCCTTCTCAAGTACCCTTAACTTCTTTGCAAGATGAAGGGGAAAGCATCAAGACGCGACCTGATCCCTATAGGACAGGCTGAAAAGAGATGGACCCAAGTACAAGCAGAGAGGAGTGTTTAATACCTTGGCACTCAGAGAAAAGCCTGGTATTACAGAAATTAGGAACTCAGCTACCACTGCACCACATAGAAAGAAAGCTCATGGAGTTTTTTCAGTCTTCTCCTTTAAAACCCACCCCACGCCTTCCTCATACGCCTGCACGTCCCGATCCATTACCTTACGTCAAAGCCTTGTCACACACACGGAGTTTTAATTGATTTACTCAAGTCAGCCAGCGAGGCATAATTACATCTTGGAGAATAAAGGCGGGCAGGCGAGGGCAGCCTGCTTCATTGCTGGGAGACTTGAAAAAAAACAACAACAACAAAAAAAGTTCTCAACAAAAGGCGGATGTGGTTTCAATCCCACGGTTCGATCGCGCGCTTCAAACCGGCTGCTGCTTGGAGCCGCCGCGTTGGCTGGGTCTAATCAGCAGCCAACCCCCTCATTTTTCACATTAGAGCAGCCAGGGGATTAAACCTACAAGCACAGTCGTGTTCCACGCAAAGATATCGTTTGTCTGGCAATAAACTTACGCTGATCAGGTTATTAACCTGAATTTATAAAGCATGCGCTGTTCTCTCTACGTGGTAAATCGGATTTACAGCCTATAGCATGTTGCAGATCTGAAATATTGATCAGGAAATGCACAGAAAACTAATATTTCCATACTTTGGACAGACAGGGTCAAAAGTGGATGCCACCGTCTTTTAAAGACTCTTTATTCCCATAACATCATCAAGGTATTAATCACCTTTCAAGACCTTTGAGTCTTGAATCCTTGTGCTTGTGGATAAAGGTAAAAAATTAAGGAAGAGTTAAGATGAAGAGAAGGGAAAAAACTGAATTAGGCACTTTTGATACCTTAGCTCTCAAAGCCAAATTTTGAAGCACAAACTGCCATAATACAGGGGAACTGCAGAAGAAGCAGCAGGTGCCTCTGAGGCCATCCAGCGTGGTACATTGTAAATTTCATGACAATGTTTCAGTGGCAGCATCTTCCAAGCAACCTTTGAAGATGCAAACTAAACTCAGGCTTCTGCTACTTTTTATTCACCAACAGGGTTTTCTACTGATTTTCGAGACGGGGTTTCGGGAGCCAAATCTATTTGTCTTATATACTTCAGTCTCTATTAAAATCATGGCACTTCATCCTACACGCATAAATCCCCTATCGCAGGATCAAGGATCAATGCAGAATTTCCAGCACTGGTTCAAGTTCTGCTCTTTATGAAGTGCCAAAACCAAACACAGATGAGCTATCCAAGTCTCTTACCTGTAGAGTTACTCAAACACATGTCCCATGCACAGCGAGAGCTTAAAATGTCTAAAGCAATAATAAAAACAGTAGTTAAGAGATCCTAACCGAGGAGGCCAAAGAGTTTTTAAAAGACAACATATAAAAAAAAAAAAATAGGGTGTTTCACATTGAGCGTAATGATTTGTTGAGGAATTAACACCAACAATTTTAACAACGTTATGACAGAAAAGTAATGCATTATCTTCTCCTCTTAGTGACAGAGGTACTACCTCAGCAAACACCTCGTTCATTCATCTTGAATGAGAGGGATGACAACGCACTGCATTTTGTTGATTTCTTTTATAAGCCTTTTTGTCACTCACTCGGTCTTCCTCATCCACACTCAATTGCTCCTTCTGAAATACACTTAATCTAAGAATTTGTGATAGTGGGGACATGACATGGCAGGAATAGGTGACATTTGCCGATAAGGGGCCCAAACCAGAGCAGTCAGAGTTTATTCAGACAAATCTGGTAGAAGCGCACACTTCAAAATTCAATGGAAATTTTTGTGTGCACCAGGCTACACATCACCTTCAATGCACCAATAAATGCTTTCATCCTCTCTTACAAGAGTTCTCTAATTTTTTGGGAAAAATAACCAATCAAGTAGTAATTCCAGAATTCACTTTTGGGGGTCACCCCAAAGCAACACCGGTGCAACATGTGGGGTTTTAGGACTAGTGATTAGGGTAGCACTCGTCTCAACCTGGTGCCAAACCAGGATAGATATTTCTTTAATTAATATTTCTTTTTTTTTAAATGGACATCCACACTCTAGGAAACTCAAACATAGATGATTTGGAGGCTTTGTTTAACCAAACAAACAGCTTCATTCTTCAGTGTTTGAACCAATACAGGTAGGACATAGATTTTAATAAACAAAAGTACTCTCTGTTTAGTACATTGGAGAGGTGAAGTGGCAGAAGTTTTTTTTAAGATCTTTGAACTTTGCCTGACCAGACCACTACACACCACACAGAGCTGGGTCTCCCTTCTTCTGTTTTCAACATTATTTTTTCATTTGTAAGCTCAGTTCTGCCTCTCCTGCCATTTTGCAGTTCAGGTGCCTTTATGACAATCTGCAAAATACCCAACTGGTGGAAAACCTATTTGGACAATCACCTAAGTGAGCTAACCTGGTGTGCAAAGGCATTTCTCTTCATAGGTTCAGTATTTTCAACAGCTTTAGTGGCTCAAATGCTAATGGTTTTGCCAGCTCCTGACAACACTGATGATAAACCCATATCTTTGGTCCTCTTACAAGAAGCCCTGGAGTTGCAGCAAATTCCTAAGCGCCTTTTCCTCCCGAAGCCTTTGTCTCCATCTGTGTCATTGTTACCTTCATCTCTCCCTTGACCCTGCCACCACTGATCCCTTCCTACCTCAGCTACCCCAGCACTTCTTTTATCATCTTCATAAATCCACACTCTGCAGTGAGAAAATACACAGCCAGGCTATTATTACACTCCCGGAAACAGTGATAAATTATGCCCATAATATTCCCTCCTCCATTCCATTTTTCAGCTTCCTCATGCTCTCCAGAGCCTTTTCAAAGCTAATTTTCTGACATTCAAAGTTTCAAGGGATTTGTTTTCCCTGCCTTGTATCCTCATCCCAACATCTCTCATTCCTTTCCCAAATCACAAGGTGATTGAAAGTTCATCCTTCATCATACAATGTGCAGTGGAATCAAAACAAAACACTTTCAGTCCAAAAAGCAATATATACAAAACCTCCCTGCCTTGCTGCAAAGCTTCCTGACATCCTCCCACTGCTGACTTGAAATTGTGCCACTTTCTGCTTTTCCTCCAAACTCCTAAGTTCCAAAATCTACTCCTAACACTGCTCAGAAGTGCTCAATGAATTTTTCTGATCATATTCAGAAATCTTGCAAAAAAAAAAAAAAATCCCAGTTTTGACTGAAAGGCTTCTCGGGACAGATCAAGGACACAGATGGAACACCTGACAGGTCTTTTTTCTTTAAATAATTCTGGCCCGTCACTTTCTTGAGTGGCTTCAAAGAAGTTTTGCTTGTGTCCCAACAAGACAACAAATACTGATGATTTTCACAGGTCTGCACAATCCTGCTCTCCTCTACAGTCATTGCTCCCACTTAAATTTAGTGTCCTGAGCAAGAATGCCTACTGTTCTTAAATGCACTATTAGGAAAATAAAAAATTTTACCTTCCTCCTGTCCTCTGTGCTGTTCTCTCCTTCTATGAGTTACTGCATGACTATTCACAAAGCTTTCACTACTTCCCATCAGCTACTACTTGGATACCCTACATGAAAAGGCTATTATTTATACCAGTTTGGTACTCCAAACATCCCAGAAATCAGGTGACAGAAATTCCTCCCAAAGACACAATTATAAAAACAAAACTTGAAAACTGGTTTCTGTGCTGATATTTAAAAAAAAACAAACAACAGCCAACCACAAAAACACCCGCAAAAACAAAATAAAACACCCTGACACAAAGAAACAAAACCCAAATTCCCTCCTTTAGCCAAAGAAACCAAAGATATACCTTCCCAGTAGCCAAAGAATACAAGACTGAAAATTCAACAAGCCAGATACCATCCAAACTCCAACATTAAAATAGATGTTTTGCTTTTTGGCCACCCTGTCCAGGAGGTCTTGAGACACCAGGGTAGAAGAGTAATGGGTCACAACTTCATCCCAGAAATCTTTTTTCAGCTCCTGGGACTGGCATCAAAATCTTCCTGCTGCTGTAGCCTTCCCTTCAGGTGATCAAAAAGAGATTTGCTATTTGATCCCTTTCGACTTACTTCACTTTTTACCACCTTTTCTTGACTTCCAGCATAATAAATAAATAAAAACCCCAGACAAACCTTTTTTTTTTTTTTGCAGAAAGCAAACACGGGGCAGAGGGAGAAGAAGGGAAAAGAAGAGCAGCAGATGAAAGTCCTTCCAGTTCTCCTCGCCCGATCACTTGAAAACAGTTAGCTATTTTTGGCAGGCTCTGAACGTTCAGTCGCTGGTGTGCGAGACGAGAAGGAAACGTAAAGTAGAGCACATGAGAGACCCGCACTGATTGTACGTCCCTGGGGATGCAGAGACCTTTCTCTTTTTACAGCCAGAAGAAGCCTTACCTCAACACCTGCAGCAAGGGGTAGGAAGGAGCACCTGCACTACATGATGATCTCAAACCAGTAGAAATCAGAATTCCCCCAGGAGATGCATCCCCCTGCCATTCCCACCAATACTACAGCTCCCCAAAACACCACCATGTCTTTATTTCACTAGAAAAAGAGACTTTCATGGTTCAGGTGTTCCTGCCCTGCACCCATAGGAAGTGACAATGGCTTGCAGCGGCAATTGGCTCCATCATAGTTTCTTATTCTCCTACAGCACTCAGAGGAACAAAGTATAAGTGACAGCAGTTCCGAACACTGCGTATAATTACAATTAAAAAATTTAACGTTTTCAAGGCAGCGCTGTAGCACAGCTTGGGCAGATTGAGATCTAAGAGCAACATAAGAGATCTGGACGTCTACTGAACGTCAAAGATGGCTGTACAGAAATTCACAGCAGATGTAAAAGCCAAAGAAAAAAAAAACCAACCACCTTTTTACATAAGCAATTTGATGGCACGTTCACAATGTGTGGCAGTTAATCCGGTCTAAGCTACTTGAACAAACACTGTAGCCAGTACCACTGAACCCCACAGAGATGCAAGGGGGGGGAAGCTGCCTCCACCTTATTAGATTTTGACAACTCCTGAAAAAAAAAAAAAACTGAAAAAAGCCCAAATCTCTCCACTTACGTGTCTGCTGGACAGGTAAGATGCCAGGCATGAGCAGATGAAGTGCTGCAGATCACTTGGAGCTCATTCTGCAATATTTCCTTCTCCTACTATCCATCCTCCCCTGTCCCTCTCCTGTTAAGCTTTGCTTTCTGGTTCCTTCACACTTTCTTATAGTTTCTTCCCTCTCTATCTTTCTTACTTTATTGAAAAACAAAACCAAAAAACATGTCCTGACAAAAGAAAGGAAAAATGATAAAAATCATAAATACTTCTAAAGCTAGAGGTAAAAGTCAACTCCAACAGAAGAGTAAAACTCTGAGGATCCCTTACACAAAACGAACAGAAAAAAAAAAAAATCACACAAAATCAGATTAGTGCTAATTACCACCAGATTTGTAAATAAAGGCTACAGGGGGCAGGGGAAAACTGTTCAGAACTCTTAGACTTCTATAATTAAGCCAAGCGTGTGAAGAAAAGCTGTATGAAGCTCTTGGAACTGGAGAGCTCTGGCTGTCACCTCCCTCTTCTGCCAGAGGAGCTGGTGTCAGGAACAGCCTTCTTGTTCCAGGAGAAAGAGGGAATTTTCTGTTTAATTCCTTTCACCTGATCCATTCGAATGAGAAGTGCAATTAGCTGGTTACCATCATCATCAGAAGTTGAGGCCAAGGTGTTTTGCTCTCAACAGTAATTAATAAGCCAACTCCCAATCATTAACACCTTTACCCATGAGCTTTTCCATCTTGTTTCAACCCAGTCCTGTTGAGGAGACTAAACGATAGAGAGGCTGGCCAAGGTCAACCCACCACAGAAGCTTTTTCCCCTCTTGGGAAACTATTTTAAGGGGATGGAGAAGGAAGATGATAAAAAAAAATTAATCCCATGAGTACTACGTGTGCTGCTGATGAAACCCCACATCTTCATTGCCAGTCTCAGTTCTTGAATCCTACAGAAACTGGGAGACAGGAGCCCTCCAGAGTGGTACAACAATGCTATTGGGTTCCCCCCTACTGCCACCTGAGAGGGACACATAGAAGTGACACAGTCACTTTACAAAAGGTAACAAACACCCACAGACCCCTCAGGTTACACAAAGGGTAAGATTCACCTGATCCCACTGAGATAAAAGAAATTTGTCCTAAACTGGGTGGTAAATAAAAGCCCACATATCAAAAACACCAAGTTAAACAATTTATTCTTAAAACAACCAACAGAGCCTTACATCAATTATGTCAAGCCTCAGCTGAAAAGCACCTGGAGATTACTTGGGCCAGAGAACAGAGTAATCTCTATAAATACACCTTCATTTCAGCTACAGTCACAACCACAGCATCAAAGGTAATGAACCACCACCCGTTTGGATTTCGTTGATCTCGAGCAGGGGACGCGTGATGCAACCCAGACCAATGGCAAAGCAATTGCTATTTCAGGAATATCTCGTCTTCCCACTTCATTTCAGTCCCTCTCCTCCCTCCCACCTCAGAGTGATGCTCTAATTATTCAAACAACGTAAGCAGCATTCAATTCCATGCCAGCCCTTTCTTCCTTTAGCGCTGACCTTGCCTTATACATCACTCTCACAAAACTAATTAAGTGGAGAATAGTCTCACTTTACACTCCCTTCATGAAAAGGGCCGAATTGTTACCTGCCTGAGGGTGCAATTCAAATAATTTTCGCCTTCATTTCTCTCAGCAAAACAATACAAATATTGAGCAAGAAAGCAGACCTGACAACTCAAGGAAACCCTTTACCCAAGTTACCACACACACAAAAAAAGGATTATTATAAATAATGTGATCCTTTACTTGTTTTATTTTCTTTTTTTAGCACACAGCATTTCACGTAAGCTTGACCAAGACATGTTTTCATAGAATGGTTTGGATTGGAAGGGACCTTAAAGATCATCTAGTTCTGGGACACCTCCCACCAGACCAGGTTCCTCCAAGCCCCATCCAGCCTGGCCTTGAACCCCTCCAGGGATGGGGCAGCC
>JAOXNG010000052.1:19696323-19706747 GCA_028566535.1 Scolopax minor | reverse complement strand
AAACCACAGCCTGGCATGCAAGTTCCCTGAGCAACTATATACATGAAGCTTTAAATGGCTTTTATATAGCTTTACTCTCCTCAAGTTATGACCAGTATCATGCAAATAGTTTAGAAAAACTTAGCTGTGCAGCACAACAACAGTCAGTACAAAACATTCCCAACTTGTTTGTAAAACTTAAAAGTCATTATTCCTTGACAACGAGAGACAACTCTAATGGACAGTTCTTAGATTAAAAAAAAAATACACATATTACAAAAAAGGATCAACTTAATTGCATATTAAAAATGTTTTACCATTATAGGCCACAACTGTAACACAACTCTGTGCCAAGAAACTCATTAGTCTGGTAATCATCTTTTATCAAAAGCTCAGCACGAGCATAAACAAACAAATTTATGCCATAGCCACAACTGAAGCATCTGAGAAAATACTTGATTGCCTGGAACACTAAGCTACTCTGATTTTCTCTTTTTTTTAATTTTTTTTTTATTCTTTAGCAGCCATGCACAGTTGTTTTTCTTTTTAAAAAATGCAGTACCAATGGCTGAGAGAACATTAATTTGTTCAGTCAAAATCCACCTACTGTGCACGGTGGGTGTTCTTCTATTTGGCAGATACATGCCTTACATTTAAAAAAAAAAATATGCAATGCCACTGCCTACTGAATGGCTAAAACCCAACTTTCACAGGTACTTACACAGCAGCTCAAAAGAACAAGGGCTTTATGCTGTATTGACAAAATACAGAACCATGTTATCCTTTCTTGCTACCTGTTGTTATTTGATCACTACAATGTAAATAATGAACACACCAATGCAATGCAGTTCTAATTAAGTACTACGAGGCACATAGATACGGGTAACTAATCCTTATATAACCCTTCAACACAAATGAGAAGTATAAGATAACTTATATAAATTTTTTTTCCAGGTAAACCAAGAAAAGAATAATTAATTTTCTGCCATTATAAAAATGATCAGCTCAATTTAAACAGACATTGCAACAGTCACAAATCAGTTATAAGACAGAATGAAAAGGTGACAAAATACAGGAAAGGCTCAGAAACAAACAAACAAAAGCAGAAGGATACTTCAGAGGTGCTGACAGTGACTTATCTCCTCTGGGCACACGTGTTCAATACAACTGAACAGTTCAGTTGGAAGGGATCTACAACGATCCTTTATTTCCAGTTTTTATCTTTCCTTGTAGCATTCCCCTCCTTTCCCTAACAGCTTCCATTGCTTTTACTCTTAAACTGACCTTATTTCAGAAGCCCTACGTCCTCTTCTCTTGTCATTTTGTACCATTTTTATTCCTACATCTATATCATTACTTCACACTGTTTTTTAATCCTCTGCAGTTTTTATCTTTCTTATATTTAATCCCTTTTATCTCTGTATCTATCAACCTTTCAAAGATCCACACTAGACATAGGTTTCTCTTATGTCTTTATCCATCAAGTTTCTCAGGAATTCATTAAGTAAGAATCTTGCCAATAGAAAAAAGTTTTACTGCCAAACAGTATCATTATATTCTCACTTAAAATGATTTTTATTGAAATTGCCTGAAAACATCTTAATTCTAGATGAACAAGTTATTGGTGTGTACTTGGTTCAGCCTTGACTGATAGTAAATTAAAACTAGCTTGAAAGAGCCATAAAGTTTTCATCAAGACTACTAATAATTCTAATTCCCAAACACCAAAACTTCCATGACCTTCCGTCCTTTGTATGAATACTAAACATGACAGATATGTTTAGATTTCTTTTTAAACTGTGCAAAATCATTGGGTTTTTGTTAATATTGCTCAATAAGAATTTTTTTCTTGCTGATGATAGAATTAAAAGGTTGAGGGTAGATTCCCTGATGAAAGGCTACAGAAGCTGTGGATTATACCTACACCAGCTCACTCTGTAGTTTGCATCTTCACATTACATGACAGTACCACTTAGGAAACCAATATATAAGCACACTTTCAGTTCAAAGCAAGTTCATGCAAGTAGTCATGAATATGTTTTAAAGTTAACCAGCTGAGAGCAGTCAAAAAGTTCATACCAACTACTCACAGCGTGGCAGGTACCGCTCATTTACAGCTAGATTCAAATGAATTAAAAGTTTGGTTTCATAATGAGAGAGGGCTCTTCATACTGCTTACAGTCAGGGTCAATCCACACCTTAAACTGATTTTCAAAACTCACGCTAACTTTAATGGCTTCAGGAATTACTTGTAGATGTCAAATTGGGCAAGTAGCTCACACAAAGTAAAAGAAAAAATTTCTATTAAATAAAAGGTGTCCCTTACCATATTTGTGTCCTGGAGTTGCATAGTAAATTAGAGTTTCTACAACTCTGTATCACCAGATGTAAAAATATTACATATATTATCATACTCTCCATTCATCAGGGTTAAATAACTTATTTTTGACAAGCAATGAAAATAGCATTCATTTTTCATTACCATTAGGTGAAATATGAGCAAATAAGACCTGTCTATGCAGGTACATCTCATGATTATTTCACAACACAGTTTGCAATGAAATCAAGTTTAAAGTACTCCAATTTTGGCACTATAAAAGTAAAAAGTGCCAATCTTAACGAAGTCTCCTTTACTGCGCACTGCTGTTGCCGGGAAAACTTCGCAGTAGTTTGTTTTAAATCTGTTCCTTCAAGATGATGTGTTATGATTAGAATAGGTAGATATCCTGAGATGGTGTATTGCATACGGCACCTCTGGGGGTAGTAATATCAGTTGTTATTCTCTGTAGACTTACAATTTGATGTCTCTCTTAAAACAAGTTATTTATTTCAAAACAACAACAAAAATGGTAGTGGTTCTCTCTGCAAGCAGGTCTTACCATTATTTATTCCACACCTGATTATTGAAATGAAGTACTTTACTTCCTTTCCCTATCTTGTCTGTACTACATTTCAGTTAGTTTCTCAGCATTGAGCTGCTCTGGGAATGAGAGAACTTGAAATTTTTAACATTGCCACAACCTTATATGCTAGATATTAAATCAAACTTTAATGCAGTGTATGAAAATCTTTCCTTGATTTTACTTGAATACAACCAGAATTTAGGTGTTTACACAATGTGAGTAATGAAAACATTTTTAATAAGCATGAAGCTGAAAGAAAATTTTGGAAGGACATTCCTAACACCAGTTGCAGGAAAACAGTGCAATACCTCTGCCTTCTTCCAGTGATCTGAATCCTAAAAGCAAACTAAGTGTTTAAGTTCCCTACTTTACTCCATTCTGTGAAGTTAACTGTATGATTTCTCTGCTGGAAAAGTTTCTAACATTTAATATATAACTCATCTAAAAATTCTTATACTCTGTTTCTGCCCTCTTTTCCCACAGCTGCAGACGCACTCTCCAGTAGTCTCTGACCTGCTTGCATCCAGACAATTCTTACACTGGGGATTAAGGTGGGGATCCATCCCTCCCTGAACTTTCCAACACTCAGTAAAACACTTCCAAGTCTTACTTCCCTCTTATGCCCAGCACAGGTGATGTACATGCTACAACACACCAAAAGAGGGAATATACTGCACCTGACCATAGTCAGGACTTCCCTGTGTATCTCCAAATTCACTCAGATTGGCATGAGCCACAGCCAACACCCTGGCACACATTCCTGGTCCTATTCACATATTGGGAACAGCAACCCAAGGGGTCGGCCTGAAGAGATGGCAGGAATACAGAGTCCATCAAACAAAAGAGGGTTCTAGGAAAAAGGGGCAACAATAGCAGAGAACAGTATGAAAATCTGCCATGATTTTAATTAGTCATTCTATTAAAACAGGTTTTAATACCAGTAACACAATTCTGTTCTGACCTAACAGAAACAAAGACCTCTGATTTTGCTGTAGCAGTATGGAATGATGGACAGAGTTATTTCCATATGGCTATATAATGTAGGCCTTGACAAACTCAACTGTAGCAATGGCTGGCATAGCCTGGGGACACAATTATTCTCAGATCCAGATTTTTTCATAACAATCTCCTAAGTGCTCTATTTTTCAAAGGAGAAAACCTACATTTCCTCAGAAATTTGATAACCAGTATCATCAAATATATCAGCCTAGATAAAGGCAGTAAAATCACAACATTTAGATATTAAAATATGCAGAAACAGAGTGTTTTAGGAAAATAAAATAATCTGTCTGATGTGCTATTCCATTCAAATGGGAACTCCAGTCATCACTCAGGGGATCACTATATATATGTCTGTGTCATAAAATGAACTCCCTCCTCATTAGAAACCTGTAGGCCTGCCTTCCTCTGAGTCAGTCTACAATTCTTAGGAATTTATTTTCATTAGAAGAACTACACAGGGTATGAAGTGAGAGTTTCAGGAGGGAAGAAGTCACTTAGTAAAAGTCCCCATCAAGATAAATTGACTCACATATAAAAAGAAGGAAGTTCATCAGTGAGTGACATGAAGCAAAGATGAGAAAGATAAGAAAGGTTAACTCTGCAATTTGATTTCTATGCTATTTTTAACAAATCAAGACTTGCACTATCTAGCTCTTTCTTACTAGCTTGCACAACACAGCAACTGCCCAACATACACATACTCAGTTGCCAATCATATTGATACAGGTGTTGAAGAGAAACTGAGATTGGAAATGGAAGAATACTCCTCTCTTTCTTGAGCAAAACCAGATTATAGAAACTGTTCAACTGCCTGACCTTAGTCTAATTGAAATTACTAAATTAAACTGGCATTATCTTACTATCTCTTTAACCATCACATTCAGAATTTGTCATTCTATCACTAAGGAAAACCTCAAGCATTCTAAATTAAGAGATCCGAGTTAGTTGAAAGAAATAATCTGTGAAAACGTTAACAGCTGTTATACCTTTCCAGAAATGAGATAAAGCACCTCAAGCTAGTATAACTAGTAACAAATGAGAAAATATCTAAGAAAGATCCATAAGCAGAGTTAAAAGTTAAGAAGACCCTTCTTTGCTTGAGAAGAAAAGTAGACCTTGGTGAAAGAAAGTGCTGACAGAAATGTCACAGCAACTGTACTAATGACAGCTGTATTTCTAGCTCCATAGTTAGTACGCAATAAAAAAAAATGTCTGCAATGGACACCAGGTTATATTACTCTCCACTAAAAAAACCCTATCCAGATGTAAATGGACTACATTTTTAGCAGGGATGCTTTCATAAAACTCACTTTAATCCAACACTTAGAAATTTCACCTTTTCCAGTCATGCTTTTTAAGGCATTTATCTTAAAACCTCCCCGAGCAAGAACTGAGGATCAACAGTCAGTTGCAACAGCTCGGACAACACAAGGCAGACAGAAATCTGCACAAAATGAACTATTTCAGGAATCTTTGCGATGCAGAAAAAAAAATCCTCTCCTGTGTCCCAAATATCCATAATAGCAAATAGCTCAGGAAATACAGCTGGGATTCCTTTGATTCTCAATTGCAAAACACAGGCAGAGGGAAGGCAATTTAGCAGAGGTAATGGCAGCTCTGTGCAGCGCTGATACACACTGACAGCTCCCAACCAGCCTCAGGATTAGAGTGATCTGCACAAATATAGCACAGCCTGTAATCCCAAATCTTACTGCAAACCACACCCACAGGCAAAATATTCTGCCACCCTTTAATTTGCATCTTATGAGTTCTGAAACAAATCAACTAGAAAGGAGGTGATCAACAGGAAGAGTGATCTCAGAGACAGAGTTGTAAATGGACCGCTTGAATAAATAATGGAGAACTTAAGTCATGAGTTGAAACCCAAATTAAATCTGATTTTTTACTTTTTTGTTTGAGGCAGGAGTAATGTTTATTTGAGGTTTTGATTTTTTATTTTTTTTTAATTGAGATCTTTACCTTTGGCTTATAACCATGGATAATTTTGCCCAGTCAAATACTTTTTCTCATAACAGCCCTTGTTACAATTACTGCCATTTGTTGTCTCAGAAAAGACACAAGACTGAAAACATTGGGCAGAAAATAACCCTCCAGGGAGAGGTTCTGCTCCACCGGAGGAAGGAGCCAGCAGGCAGCCTGTACACAACCTCCTGCTCGGTTCTGGCAGCAAATAATCAGTCTTCAGTGTCATATTACAACAGCCCTAATAAGTGAATTCAATTATTAATTACAAAAGTGAACAAACAATTTAAAATTAGGGCATTAAAGTTTCATGAATTATATCCCGGATTACCAGTTTTTAGTCAGAAAAATTAACTGTAATGATTCAGCAGATACAAATTATCAAGACAAACCAGTAACTGACCGATTTCATTGCCATCTCTCTTCAAAGAAAACATTTATAAAAGAGAAAGTTATCAACTAGGAGCATATTTAACAATAATCTATTTTTAGTCCAGCTGCTCCAATTATTTTGACTTTAGCATCCACCAATACTATCATTTTAAGTACTTCAAAACCAACACTATACCCCAACTAGGTATCTGTATTAATCTCTAATAAATTGATTTCAGTGTCTTCAGAGATTTGCTAATTAAAATGACTGATGGTCAATATCAAAGTCATTTTTAGCTCTTGTCAACATATTTATCTTGTTCCTTAACGTATTAGCCACATTATGTGATATTAAAATGCATCAATGACAAACTTTGAGAAGATAATTGATTAATGCTGTGTATTATTCACTGTGTTTGGAAAGAAAGCAGAGACCCTGTACATCATGCAAGGGAACAGGGGAACAGGACCATCCAAGCATCTCAAGATAGAATTAACATCATAAAATAGTCTGGAAGTGGGCAAGTTATTAGGAAAAAAGCAAGCAATTAACCAGTGTATCCAGAACTCTGCATCTACCAGTAGATAACTGTGATGTTCTGAAAACTTAGGGGAACTCACTTGCCATGAATTTACCATTTGCAGACATGCTATCTGCGTCTGCCTCGAAGAAAAGCACCCAGTCTTAAGTTTGCAGTGGTACAATACAGAGTTCCTAGGGAAAAAAGAAGTCTTAGACATGCACTGAAACGGAGAAAGTATTGCCTTTTTGAGAGACTGCTACAATAGCCCATTTCTTACTTAAATTGGTAAGTTTCTAGCATACTGCTAGGTGTTGGGTTGTGGGTCTTTTTACCTTAAATAACACCATGGGAATAGCATACTACTTTATTTTTTTTTCAGACAACTCTTCACTCTGAAGGGTATGGTCTAAAAAAAGTAGCTTTTTCTGGTGGGTTTTTTTCTGCTTTATCATTCTAGACTTTCACTATCTAAATACAATTAAAATACCAAACCAACTAGGATTGTATTATGAATTAAATACCAACCACTTCCTTCAGCATATGGAAGTTTCTTAAAATACTGGCCCAGTCCAGGGAGATCCATATGAATACATATGGATGATCTGCAGGAATTTAGTACTTATTACTTCACAGGAGACAATTCAATAAGAAGACTTTTAGTTTGATTGCTAATGTGGGACTCCTTCATATTGTGTCTTCAAACACATAAAACCCCCAGCTCATAATGAATGAAAATAAATTGCTGAAGAAACAGTAAAGCACATATGTTAACAGTTGAATAGTGGGGTTTGTGTCTACAAATGAAAAATTATCTTGTCCCCCCTTCCTTGTGGGGTGGGGGTTGCTCTTCTCTTAAGAGAGTCCCACTCTGCAGAAATTGCACAAGTCAGTTTGTTAGTTTGAGGCTCTCAGAACCACCACACACTGCACTGCCATCTTCAACAACATACACAGAAATAACAACAAGGAAGAATCATTCTGTAAGTTTTAAGAAGAGCTGTCAAGTCTTGCTGAAGGAAATTCTATACATTTTTTGTCAAAGTATCTGCTTTCAAGCAGCATCAGAGCAGAACCTGAACCTAACCGATCAATCCTAAGAATGAAATCTCCAAAGAAAAGTGAACATTCATACTTAATGGTGAAAGACAAAAAAATAAAACTTCCTGCTTGCTTCACAGGTATAAGGGTGGCCTTGGGAGCTCCAAAAACTAACAATAAATGACACGATTGGCAGCAGTTTAGCGATCCTGTGAGGCAAGGATACTAACACATAAAGAGTTAAGTTCCTTAGACTTAGCTTTCGTCAACTGCAAACCACATCTCCATAATGGGGACTAGAAAGTCAGCACTATTCTGCAGTTGGGTCACACTCCCTCCACTTCCAATGTCATCTGAAAGAATTTATTGACTCACCAAAGATGAAAACTATGAATCACTAAAAAAAAAAACCCCAAACATTTTCATACCTATTGTTTCATGTTGCCATGGTACTTTGTTTCTTTGAAACTACACAGAACATGACATCTCATGGCACTCACAAAATTAATCCCAGAGCATGCAAGTCAGTACTACCTTGTCAAGTCAACCCTGAGAATCTTTCTAGTATTTTAATAGATGACATTTATAGTCTAAATACACAACAGGATTACAATTTTTTTCTTAAAAAAAAAAAAAAATTAAGTACTAGCAGAGTGGAATAAGAAACTCAGAAAGATTCAGAGAGAAATGCTTACAGTACCCTGTGTATGTTACCTCCCAGTGCTGCCACAAGTTCCCTTACTGTACAATGTAAAGGCAAGAAGCAGCCAGTGCTAGCACCCCACGCCAAAGGTCCGCTCTAAAATTAGAGGGAAGGATGGGTAAGAGAGTTTTATCAGAGTATTTAAGATCCTGGAAATATCATCTATCAGAATGCCCCAGAAACAGCATCAGGCCTTCAGGGCACATGGAGCAACGTGGTGTGTGTTGAAGTTCTGACTGATGGTTCACAGGCTGTGTGTGGTGATGGGCATCCCATACTCTGCTACACAAACGGGGATTTCTTGAAGTTGTCGCCTTCAACACGTCACTTCAGGTCAGTTTTAAATTTCAGTGATTTTTAAAACTTCCTGTCTAGTGACATTATGCTTACATGACAACAAGACGTGCATGACTCACCTCTTACAGATGTACGTGGAGTGAAATAAATTGCAGATAAGGATTGCTATAATAATGTCTTAATTTTTCTACATATATTTTAGGCTATAAAAATACACTACAATGGATTCCAACAGATTTATGTGATTGAGTTGCAAAATTGTTTTTCAAAACAAAATATGATTGATCTATTTTTAAGTTATCTCAGTCTGCAAACAACAGCTTATTGAGTACATCAAATTAGGAAAAAGTCTTCATTGTAACAAAATTTAACTGGTTCGTAACCTTTGCAAGCACATGATGTTCCAAATTTTGCATTCAAGTCAAACACTACCAAAAAAATTTCCTATAAAAAAATAAATCAAAGTTAATTTGGGCTGAAAAGGACCTTGGGAGATCTGTAGTCCAACCCCCTATCCAGAAGAGTCTCTTAATTCAAACTGTCCTCCAGTTTCCCAAATGATCCAAAGATCAGCCCATAACCTCCCTATGCAGCCTATGCCAGTGGTTAACCATCCTCAGAACACATAATTTTCAATAAAGATGACTAATCATGAGCCTCCACATGCTCTTTAAATTGCTCACATGGAATAATCACCATCATATCCTATGACATGTCACCAAAAAGCACAAAGGAGCTCCAAGGTAGTCCCTTCAGAACTGTCTTGCCACTATTTCTATTTCATAGCTTTATGCCAAAATACTTGCTGTACTTGAATATAGCTGGGCGGAAGCACCAAATAGCAATATAATTAAAAAACATCACACATATGTTATAAAAGCTTTTTAGCACTTTGACACTTGCTATTATATACTTTCTAATAATAAAATTAGAAACTAAGCTGTGACAACTATAGTGTTCTGATTAACAGAATTAGAAGGAAACAATGCTGCTCTATATCTCAAAACCTACCTTTCTGAGAAAAGCAGACTTTAATAATTCACAGTTTGAAAATTTACTATTTCATCTCCATGAAAATTACTTGATAGAGCCTGGATTGAATTAATTTTATACTTCTGGGAAAATCAGCAAACAATCTTTTATGTAAAGGACTGAAATAGGAACAACATTGTGCAGACAATTGCAACCACATGCCAATTACCATGGTGTTGTCTCTAGTGAAATATATTTCCAATCTTCCAAGTTGAAAGACCTTCAATAATGGTAATTAAAGATGTTCTAATGTTTAAAACCCTGAATACACCAGGGATGGAAAAAGAGATTAAACACTTTCCAGTGGCTTAGCATACAGCTGATGTTGCAAAAACATATTGGGACACTAGCAAAGAACACCACACAGCATCGTTTACAGGCACTCTCTGGAACATCTGACTGCCAAACACGGCTGGGACTTGTCTGCATAGTTCAGTGGTTAGAACATGCCAAAATCCTATCAGGGACCTTCTTCACAGTTGACCAGCACAGAGAGCTGGGTCCCAGCACACAGGACGCCCCCCAGGCATACTCAATACTCACATTTGAATTAAGTATATATTCAGCCCTTATTTGCTATTTACCCCTTTT
>JAOXNG010000052.1:19678236-19690515 GCA_028566535.1 Scolopax minor | reverse complement strand
AGTCTATGCATTAGAAGTTTGGGAATAGGAAATGGCTGATGTTATTTCTGCAAAGATGGGGCAATGCATATTAATAAAGAAGTCACATAATTATAGGTGAACATTATCAAGATAGAAAAAACTCAAATCTTTAGGAAACAATGTAAAATTGATTTCCAAGCAGCCAACAGGAAATTTGAGACATATATTAAAATGCAATCAGAACTCAGACTGTTCTCTCTACTTAAAAAACGTTCAGTAATATTGCAAGCTCATACATCTCCACAAATTCATAGGTTTTTTTTTTTCTGAATACTTACAGAACTTGTGCTGCTGTTTCTAAGTTTACCAAGTGTGTTTCATCATCTTTACTTACAATTTATCCACCAGAGGGCACCACAGGATTTCACAATCAGGTATTCTCAGAGAAGAGGAGAGCTAAGGACTACAATATAATTTAAAAAAAAAAAAAAAAAGGAAGGTTTCGGCAGGTGTTTTTTTTATTTATTTAGGAATTTGTGTTAGCACCCACACCCACCGAGTAATTTTCTGCAATGTAATTAACACAAGACACAGCAGAAAGCTTCCAGAATTAGATGACCCAATAAAGTAAATCTTGTACATTCAGTAGTCAACACCACATCAAGACCAGAGGGGCGCTTTCATCTGTGCCCCATCTTAAATCCTCCTCAACTCTTCCACTATTATGCTCAGGTTGGAACTATGAAACAGCCATCAAGTTACTAAATGCTGGTTTGGAGCTGGTTTTTTAGCTAGCATTTTCTAGTAAAAAAAAAAATGCCAACAATTTTCTTTAGAGAGGAATGTAAAAATATAATAGAATATGTACGGTGTACATACATGTTTAGAGTGTTTTAATTTTCTCTTACACAGCAAGCAAGTCAGATAAACTTCTAAAACTCATTCAGTTTGCATTATCTCAAAAGTACCAGGGTTGCAAGGACCCAGTCAGGCTTGTGCTACCCATTTCCTTTGTTTATCTGCATTGTTCCCAAACCAGTGCCTTATGTCTAAGACACATATTGCTCAGTGACTCTTGCCAGGCCCATTTTCCAATTCTTGCTTCACGTTGCTTCCCAAACTAAGAACACTTCAGCTGATGACCTGTTGTTGACTCTTTCCCTGTAGGGTACCTCAGCTCTTGCCACCTCTCAGAGATTTTCAGGGCGGGCTGAACTGAAATGCAGTTCTTTCCAAACTACAACACACTATGTCTTCTATGCAAAAAATATTCCTTATTGAACTCCATCATATATGGCTTCAAAATATAACCACTGGAATAAAAATCAAATATTAACACACTGACATTAGCTGTTTGTTCCATCTCAGCCATTGTCCAGTGATTGAAGACCTTATTTTCTGAAGCCAAAGCTGTGCATAATGTATTATAAACTGTGCAGCCATGCACCAGCTGATGACAAAGCCTGACAGCTGCTGAAGGTGCTGAGTAAGAGAAGCTGCTTGCACAAAAAAGACCAGCAGGAGCTGCAGAAAATGGCAGATGCAGAAATTGGTTGCACTTTCTTTAAGAATTAAGGAAAAAGCACTAAGAGTTCTAAAACGTAGCAATGAGCACTTTGACTGCCTTTAACCCACCTATGAGTATTACAATAAGAATATTGGCAAAAATGCTTATAAATAGGATACAATGGTTAGTGCTAGAAGCACAGAGTTTTATAATGAGCAAGCATGGGAAGCTGAGAAGACAAAAACTATCCACTTCCAGACAAAGCTTTAAAACTCAAAGCGGACCACTGTATACACGTGTCGCCAGTCCAGAAGCCAAAATGATGCAACATGTTTAATAGAAGCTACTGACAAAATTTTCTGAATGTTCTTGCAGGTCATCTCTTCATCTAGATTTTCCAGGTAGTCATCTCTTATCAGAAACTTGAAAAGCGCAGGTTTTAATGCCCTAACACAAATCTGTTTCTGATTGAGCTTGAGCAAATTTTTCATTTGATAAATATTCTCGTTTAAGTTTCTCTCAAATCTGAAGAAAAATCAGGGCTTTTTGTACTGCACTGGAGTGATTTACTTGCAAATCTACCCTCTCCATAATCTGTAACTTTAGGTCAGGTCTAACACTCAGCCAGGTTAATACATCTGGAGCACAGCTGTTATATTTAGTATTTGTACAGTCTCCAGAAGAAGATTGGTATCTCTTAGAGATCACCTTTAACAGTTGCACAAGCAGTTAGCAAGACACCTTTCCCTCTTCCCTGTGAGTTTAAAGGTTGATATTCAGATCACCAAATCTAACCAAGCATTCTCACTAGCTCTTGTCCAGATTTTTGGCAGTAGGTGATGTTTCTGTCTGCAGAATGGTCACAGGTGGTGCAATAGATGTTGGGAGAACATATTCATGTAATAACTACAAGTTCTCTTTTTGTTACTTTTACTATACTTCCTCCCTCGTATACCTCCTGCAAATACACTTGGGAGTTCACTGCTAAAATTATCATTCCTTAACAAGCAACAGAAATGGTGTTTCAACTGATGATGCCCTGTCAAACAGGACAGAGAAGCAGTGTTCCCTAACTTCAGTCTGGTTGATGAACTGCAGCAATCTGGTACTGCAGCCAGGTTTTGTTGGCTTTTTTTTTTTTTAACCAGCTCCAGTTGCCCATAGCAGCTGCCTGCCAACATGAGTCTTCAGTGATACAGCACATGTAGCATATAAAGACAAGCACACACGCAAACGCGCGAAAAATTGAAATGGCAGAGATTGTTTCAAAGAATAAAGTGTGAAAAACTGAAATGACAAAGGCTGCACTAACAGCTTGTCTTACAGTAACAAGCTGGAATAGCTGCTAGCAGCTGTAGAGTTACAAAGAGGTAATATGATGAAAGGACTGATTTCAGATAGCTCCTTTTTTTTTTTTCCTTGTTCACAGATAGTTTATCAGCAGTTGAGGGTTGCTGACATAGTAAAATGTTTATATTCTTCTGTGTAAAATTTGAACAGATTCAACACATCATCAGATTATTCCAAACAAATAAACATAACAGTGTTGTATGTTTAAAAAAAAAAAAACAAAAAAAAAAACCCAAAATATCCCAAACAACAAAACCAAAATACTTAGGAATTAAGAAGCACCAACTTCCAAATTCATCATTTAAAAAAAAAAAAAAACAGAACTTAATTTAAAACAAAACAAAAAAAATTTGCAATGAAGCTGCCTAAAAGAGAAAAGACAAGAGTAAAAAGAGTGCAAGAAGCGCATTTTTTGCTGTTGTTTTTATGTGAAAAGAGACAACACCAAGACTGCGTATCAGCACTTCCCAGCTCTTGGTCAGGATGTTTCCAGAAGACATGGCTATGTCATTCAGGGTCAACAGTGACATTCCTCATTGAAGTAAAAAACTGACAACAGAATAATTAACAACAGAACAGTCCACGGACAAGGATTTACTCTGCAGTCATCTTCTCCTAGTGCCAAAGGGTGAGGGACCACCAGCCTCAACCCGTAATCCAAAAGACAAAGCTGGCAGAGGTTTGCAGGTCCATAGTGTATCTACAAGAATCACACCAGGAAATGTGTATTATCTTGTTATGCAGATTTACATCTAAGAAGATTATCCTGGAAATGCCTCCCAATGCTTTGCTACTGTTGTTATACTCCCCACAAATTCCAGCTATTAACTGACCTCAAAAGACAGGAATGAAACAGGATGAACCTTCAATTTTACAAAACTTGGCTAATTCTGTTTTCAGTTCCTTGTCTGATCTGTTGCCCATAAGGTGCAAACAATAACATTAAAACACTAACATCCCTAAACTCCTGGTCACTAAGCCAATATATGTATTCTGTCAATGGCAAGTAGAGGGCAGTCCTACCTCCTCTGCTTTCTTATGAGCTGTATGTATGAGCTTAGTAAGCATAAGTTCTAAATATTTTTTTCTCTTTACTCCTGTTCCTTCTGCCATCCAACAATACCTGTGCAAGGATCTTCCCCATGTGAAGAGAGAAAGTGCATAAAGGAAAGAAGATTTAATGAGCTTTCAACTCCAGGACGATTGCTCTATTCATTGCATTAATTATCAACATAGCCTATTTCTATTATTAACTGCAGACTTCAGGATTTTAAACACTAAACATTTCAAAAGTGAAGTTTCCATTACTGAAAGTAATCTGCAAAGCACAGAACTATAGCATCTCATTGCAAAGTAACTCTAATAATCCAGATCATGGCAGAAAATCTGTGATCAACTCAAGATAAATACTTATTGAAACACGTTATCTTGCCACCAGAAGAGAAGGAAAAGAAAGGCCTCTAAAATTAAAAAAAAGACCAGGTAAAGGAAATGAGGAGAAAAGGAGCAAGGGGTGAAGCCAAGTAAGTTTTCCTGCAAAAACTTTCTGCCAATGATCATATTAACAGACATTTATCTACAACACATATATACAAGCTGCACAGTGAATAACCTGCAGCCTGGCAATTCATATCCCAATGCAAAAAACCCACAAAGGTATCTAGATTTTAAATCATCTCATTAATTTAACAGTTAGTAAAAGACATTAAGTAGCACTAACATATTTGTTGAGCTCTCCAGTTGCTTATGCATGATTTTGCCCTTAAAAGTTTTTACATTCCCATTGGACATGTAAATTTTTTTAACAAACTAAGGACACTGTAGTTTAAGTTAGTAGATCCTCATCAACTACTTAAAAAAAAAAAAAAACACACACACAAGATGGCCCCAGAAATAACATTTCGAAAAGGGGATACATTGCTGTAAATATTCTACCATCTAAGTGTAAACATGAAAACAATTACTGGATAAGCACATATGGTTTTACCAGTTGCAGGTGAAGCAGCACTGGACACCAATGACAAAAAGATGCTGTCGCTACTTCTGTGTACCACCAGGTGTGCTGTAAAAGCAGGGCAATTAAAAAACACTCAAAAAAGCTAAAAAAGCTTACTGGGAAAACAGTTAAGAGTCTGAAACACACCAGATTCACTTCTGCAGTTCTCATACATAGGAAGATATGAAGTTTAAAATAAAGACATAATTCTCATGGGTACTGCATATGGAATATGTGCATCAACATGGCATCTTCTAAGAAGATCAGAAAAACTTTAACTGTTGGCACAAAGTCACAAATACGCCCCTTCCACAAATAACGACGCAAGACTAACTCATCTGCCCTGTAATAGCTCTCCATTATAACAACAGAGTTACAAAGAGTTATCTTTTCTGTCTTTTCTATGCTTCTAATAGACCTTTCAATGCTTGAAACAGTACGATCACATCATACCTTAAAGTAGAAACCAGTCACCCTTCCCACATTATTTACATATATAGGCACTCCTATTTATTGCCTCTCTCCAAAAATTTGCAGACAAACATCTTACAGACACCAAAGACAGACATTCTCAGAGGAATGGCTGATCACCACCTCAGCTTTTTCACAGGAACCCAAGGAGGACTAACTATGAATGAAACAAGAGTGAGGACAGCTCTTTTTTTTGCATAATATGTACAAGGAAATCTCATGTGTCATCAGGCTCTTTATCCAACTTGAATGAACTCGGGCATTTAGCCTGCTCACATCACGTGAAACAATAAGCTCAAAAGTCACTATGTGTCCAAAAGTAGTACACAATGTAAGGATAATTCACTACTACATAAAAATGCATAGCTGACAATATATGAAAATCTGAGGTAGCTACTGATAATTACTAAAATCTCATGGTTTTATATCTCATTTTCCTCTCTCGTTATTTAGTCAGAATTTCCAAATCAACACACTTTATAAGCTTTCTATTGTACCTGGGTTTTAAAGTTACATTTTCAAAACTGTAGCTTTTTTTTTTTTTAAAAAAGAACTATATTTAGAAAGTTCCCAAAAATGTAGCACAAGAAATTCATTGACACTGTTAACTTCTGCCACTAAATAAATTATCTGCTGTTGGAAAAATGAAATAACTGTGTATTAACTACTGGATTCATGAATGCACTGGGACTTCAAAAAACACTTGGCTATCGAGCACCACAAGTTGCAATATGGAGTCTATGCATTAGTACAGCTACATATAATACACTGCTATTTCAGAAATGGACACAACAATTGTATAGAAGCTATTATAATAATTAACATTGCACACACACACACATTTAATATTAAGCAAAACAGCAACTTCATTCCAGAGGAGTTTAGCATTTAGAGACTAGAAGCTTTTAACAAAGCTCTGCTGTTGAGAACAATCTACATCCCTTTCACAGTAGAGATACTGCTGAACATTAGAGTGAAAGATTAAAATGGGTACATTCTACCTATCCCAGTTTTCATTTACTCCTCCCATGCATTATTTTTAAAGTTTTAACAGAACTAATTCAAAAGCACTAAAAATGAAACAAAGCTGATGTTAATGTAAAATTCTTTGTAGAACACCCATTCTCTACTCTGCTTAAATTCCCACTCTTTTCAAATGCCTTGGGGTTAAAGATGAAATTAAGGCTGTGATGTTCACCACCTGACTGTGGGAGACAGACACAGATATTGGATAGGAGATAGCTTAGTTAAGAAACTAATGTGCATACCTTGCAAACTAAAGTCATAATTACATTTTATTTTTGCAGAGCTCAGAAGCAACATAGGCATTAATTCTAAACTTGACATAGATTAATCCTACCATCAGTATGAAATGCCACTGCTTTTAAGCTGCAGTTAAAATACATGATGGCAATATAAGAGATTGAACTGCACTGTGTCAACAAAGTATTTTAACTAATAAAGTCAAGTAAGTTTCTCTTAAACATGTACATAAAAATATCACTCCAAAAGTCACAAGTACATAAAATAAAGATGATCCATCTCAACTGGTATTTCTTTGCCAATACTACATACAGCTATACAGTATAGGTCCCTATAACTCTTTTTTTTTTGCATATTTTTGTATTAATATAGAGGCCCTCATTCAAAGCCGCTCCTGAGAGGCATGTTTGTAATTTACTGTTAAACAGTCTTCGTGTGTTTTAAAAAAGACAAACATCTCTAAGAGAAACTTTTCCAAGTAGTTCAAACTGAAGCATCCTTCATGTCAAGAGAAAAAGAAAATAATTTGTAGTTATGAACAAGAGAAAACTGGAAATAGAAGTCAATGAAAGAGAAGGAAAAAGACGTTATCAACATTCTAGGGACTTGAAAAAATGGCTAAAGAGGATAAAAATACACACACAATTGGCAAATATTAACAAAATAGATGTCCCTGCTGTTCTGAAAATGTCTTACAATGTTCAGCTTAATAAACAGATAGATATTAAAGCTACTTACTAGTCAACCCTTTTTATTACCATAGCAACCAACAGTCAGAACAACAGAAATAACATTTACCTTCTGAATACATAAAGACCACATTACCTTTTCCAAATTCCACTCCTCTCTGAGACACATTGCATTCCATCTTCATCAACCTTTTCTACACTACAAACACAGCCCCTTAGAGAAATGGTTTGTTGTCCTCATTCTCATCCCACATTCTCCACCAGCTTTTCCAGTTCTCTTCCTTCATGATACACTCATTTCCTTTCCAGTCTCTCCAACAAAACATGAAATGACATAGCACTAATTCAGTAGATTTACTTAACTGATTTCTCTATAAATCAGTACCATGAATGAAGACTGTTTCATACGTGGTATTTTCGAAATCTATTAGAAATTTGTTTCAAAACTACTATTATAGTTAATCTGTGCTGGTTAACAGGTAGGCCCTTCTTTCTTTATAAGGGTTTTATAACTCAAATTAACATCAAGATAGAACAGTAACTCCTGACACATTCTTATCTGGCCTTTTGTAACCAAAGTGAAATTTCAGCTTCATTTCAGAAAACAGACTAAGAGGTACCAAATTTATCTTCTGTCCCCAAATGCAAGTCTTCTATTTTCACTTTATCTGATCTGTTTGTCTGAAAGATAAATAGGAAGCCTGCATTATCTTTGTCTGTATCGTGCTTCAGTACAGTAAGACAGGCTTTCACAGACAGCAAATTTGCAGACAGCAAATTTTCTATGGTATCTTTATGGCATTCTCTCCAGACTATTTACTGGCCAAAACTTTTGATCATTTCTAATATTCACATACCCAAAAAAGTCCCAAAACAATCAGACAAAAAAAATGTCTTTCAAGTTATTTTAGAATCCTTCCACAATTCACCGCCCCCTGAAGGCCAGTGTATGGGATATGCAGTCAATACGTTCAAGTTTGGAAGTTTACACATTAAATTTGTTTATATCTAGGACATATAGATCCCAAAATGTATTAGTCCAGACAGTGTTTAATATGCTTAAGCATATGCATACATCACAATAATGTTCACATTAATCAGAAGACTTCTCACTACAAATCACAGTTTCAAAGACACTTTACAGGTACTAAACCAGGAGTTGTACGTCCTCCCAGTTTCATGTGGTTTTTGTCAAAGAGCTTTTGAAAAGTTGGAGCAACACATGTAATCATTCTTCTCTCTGACTTTCAGGACACAAAAATTATTGATTCTGCTATATTTTAGCTATTTCAGTTGAATATTTGTAAAAGCTGTAAGATCAAGTATTTGAATGAGTAACCATTCACATGATAAAGATCACTTCATTAAAAATAAAAACAAGATTATGAACAAGCTTTATGCCATTACACTGAAAGGTTACAGCTCTCTACCTGAGATGTTGGCATATATATATATTTTTTGTCTGTGTTACATTTCAAAACAAAAAACTGAAATCAGTTTTCCTAGATCCTAGCCAGTGTATAGTAACAACTTAAGTGACATCCACAGGTCCAGATGATCAAAGGTATCTGAGGATCGGGTTATAGATTATGTATACCTTATTCTTCTCTAAACAGTTTCCTTAACATTTTCTAAACAACCATAAACATCCAGAAGGGAGAAAGACACAGATGATAATGAAATCCGATGACAAAAACAACCAAAAATAAAGCACGAGACCATGTGTAGTAGTCACAGTTAAGGAATATTCCAAGAAAGTTACTTGATTCATATTATCTGGTACTTGATGGATAAAGTTTTATCACAAGAAGTAACAAAACAACTACACTTTTTTCCACCTTATATGAAGATTGTGTATGGGATGTTACAGTTTGAGCTCAAAGTAATCTCTTTGCTTTATGGTACGTGCTCGGTATTTATTCACTATTTATTCAGCTTTTTTGCTACTGCTAGATGTGACTTTATTTAAAGAATAAGTACAAAAAAATAAAGCAGAAACTGTTCAAAATCCATTCTGAAAGAATAACTCTAAAGTAACTTAATGGTTAAACTCTCTAAAAGCATGTTTTCTTCACTGCTTTTGTGGACTTTAAAATTGTGCTATGTCATCCAAAATACAGTTAGTTGATAATTGATTTTTAATTTTATAATTTGGACAAGTTAAAAAAAGTTTGCAGTAATAGAACTGGAAATATTCTTAAGGTACCACAAATGACAAAGCCGTTCTTAGGTTAATCATCAAAATAACGGCTGTTTCCCTTCACCATCAGGCAGAAAGTTTTGATTCATCTGCACAATAATTCTGCAAACCACCATAAAAGTCAAAATATATTTTATGTTCTCAAACTTATGAAACTAAGTTTCATGACTTCCACCTGAACTCATTATTAACAGCACTTGAACTGAAATATCACCGAGGAGAAAGAATAATACAGAGATCACACTAACCTGAGACAGATCATCTTCCTACAAGAATTATGCTTTAAGGAAACAAACGCATCTCATGTTTAAGCAAACTGTATTCTGTCTTTCTACATGAGTAATTCGGCCCCATGCTATGATAAAAGTAATACTAAGAATTTTATTGCAAGTAATTTTTCAGAGCCACAGGAAGTTTTCTATATTTCCTTGCATATCTTCATTTCCCTTTTTTAGTTTACTCGGTCTTTGTTCAAAGTATCTTAGATCTCCCATCAACTTGGCTGAAAAGCTGTTTCAATACAAGAGGCATCTGTAAGATCTTTATAAGACACGTATCACACGCAAATGAGCTGAGGAATTAATTTGTAACACTTCTGGCTGCCCTTTGTAAAAAGACAGGTGACTCAATTCCATGTTATGAAGGGATATTATTTTCACTGGCACTTAATGGAGTGGAGAAAACACTATATACTGATTGAAGAAACCCCTTAACATCGATAAGTATGAAGTTAGTCAAAGACCTGCTGTCTTCCCACTAGGGCCACCTGGTCATATAAGCATACTCCAGATGTATGCTTAGACTCTCCACCGTTCACAAAACAGAAGGACCAATGCCAAATTCCACAGCAAATGCCATTCATTCAGAAATTATGCCAAATCCTGCTCTGGATAACATTTTGTAGCCTTGTAAGGTGAGCTTTGGCTTCACCTTCAGCAAGAAGATTCAAGTTGCCTGTTTTCTTTGCAACCTTACTTAGTCATAAAATATTCAAAATTATCTTCCAACTGAAGACACCAATCCTACAATGGCTTTTCCTTGAGATACATGCTTTAAATTGACATATATAAGACCTAGATGTGAATAAGTTTTCAGTCACCGCTACTACAACCTTTCACAGAAGAGATCTTTTATTCAGAGAAATTCTAATGAGAAAACAGAAATTACTTACCAATGAAAAATTCCTTTTTATAAATATACAGAATGTAGAACATCATCAGCACACACATGTTGAAAGAAACGCTCAGATTTCAGTTTATCCCTGCAGGACAATGCTGCAGCACACCAGTGCAATGCCCTGCTGCAGTGTGTCAGCAGCAGTAGTGTGTCGAGGGCTTGAACGGGGCTGGAGTGGGCTGCTGAGTTTTGTGTGGGGGCTTTACACCGGAGTCAACTGCACAGTCGACCATGTCAGCAGTATCTATGGCACAGACAGAAGGTTAGAAGGTACATGAAGTGGTGTGAGCTGTTGAGAAACCTATAATTCATACCCTACGGACACGGATTTAGTATCTGATGAGGAATTCAGTACATTCGGGTGACCTTTCAGGTTTGAAATGCATTCTTTCGACTTCATCAGCATTTGACAATGCACATTTAATCTTCCTAATCAGAGAAGGATTATACGATGAGACCTAAAGCACTAATGAAAGCTTTTGATGTGCTTCACACATTTAAACAGATGCGACTCACATAGATAAGCATATAAAAAGACTTGATGCCTAAATATGCTCTTCCTTCTAGAACCGTTTGTATTTGTCAGTTGTTCAGTGTAATGAGATTTATTTTCACTAGGGTATACTTGAGAAGAAAAAAAAAAAAAAAAGAAAACCAACAAATCAAAATCTATGTGGATTCTCATCTAGTGAGTTTTCACATTGTGTGTCAGTAAAAGAATTTGGGATGGAAAAGGAAGAATAAGAAGCAAAAAGAACGATAATTTAAAAAAATAAATCCCTAAACAGTGAGAGTATAAACGTGAAGTCTACAAAATTGAAGTTCACCTCTATTTATAAGACGACTTGATCTTAAATTAACAGTTTTGGACTACAGTTTTTGAAGTACTGAATTGTAGTATATTGCTAAAATCCCCAGATAAACTTTTCAAATAGTGGTTCTCCAATCATATTTTATGTGATGAGTGAAAAAGAAAAATATTGATTAGAGAAACACTACCCATTTAAGACCATTCACAGGAACAAAATTGGAACAGATACAAGAAAAAACATGCGTTGCGTCTAGCCTCTAGGTCAGCATGCTTAAAAGAATTAACAAAACACAGGAAAACACATTTCCAGACATATTTTCACCATGTTCACTGACTAGAGGTATCTTCCACTGTTGATTCCCAGTAACTTCCCAAATGAGGAAATACCAATTTTGCTAGGATAAATTTGAGACAGCTTGCCATTAGATGTTTACCACCATATTAGACCACCTTTAATGCACCAGCATGAACATAGTTCAGGAAAAAACCCACAGACTATCTCTGGTTGTTTGGCTAAGAACTCTTTCTTGAAGAAACAAGTTTGCTAAAATACCTGTTCTTGACAACATGCTACCACAAAAATAATTTTTTGAAAATACTACCCTATTCCTACTTAAAATTTATTCATAATTTTTAGTTGAAAAGAGTGTTCAGCTGAACTTATTACTAGTAGCAATTGGAGACTTGTCAGAAAGGTAAGAACTAATGAAAACGCAGAATATAAACTCCAGAGCTCAGCCTGAACTGAAGGATAACTTCAACGACTCAGATGTATAGCACTATGCTATATGCAAAAAAAAAAAAAAAAAAACAAAAAAAAAAAAAAACAACCAAAAAAAAAAACACACCCCCCAT
>JAOXNG010000052.1:19644968-19663566 GCA_028566535.1 Scolopax minor | reverse complement strand
AGCGGTTGCATGGGGCACGTCAGCCCAGCTGTGGGTCCATCCCCCAGGTCAGCCCAGCTGTGGGTCCATCCCCCAGCCCAGCTCTGCTGCCCAAAGGTGGGCCCCAAACCCTGGAATTCCAGGATGGCTACAAGGCAATATTACAGCTATTTCATACCTCATCCCCACAGGAAACTTCACTCATTCAGTCAACAAGAAGTCCCTCTGTTTCTGGCACACCTGCTTTCAGCAGTTGAATCCCTTCTGCAGTTGGGCCTTCTTACCATCCGTCCCAGATCACTCCTGGGTCACAAGTTACCACTGCTGAGCAGTTACAAATTGAATTTCCCCTTCAATTTTTACAAGGACACATGAAACCACAGCACACTTAAAAGTGACTGCAGCCATTGCAGTTTTTACCTGGATAAAAGTACTCATCTTGAAATTCATCTGGCAATCTTTTCTCTTAAAAATACAGCAATTTTCTCATATCATTATCTACATACTATGATATAACCTAATATTAATTTAATAAGCTAAAAAAATCTGGAAACATGAATTGCCAGTTTGCAGGGAAAAAGGTCAAAAATACCTGGCACTACAAGTAAAATCCAGTATTCCATCTACAGCAGAGTCCTCGCAGAGAAACTCAGGAACACTGCATTTCTCCAAAGTACACAATTCAAGCCCTCAAACACTTCAACCTGCTCTGCAACGATAAAGGTTTGAGCTTTTGTTGTCACCTCAAGAACAATTCTCTCCCACAAAGATTCCACTCTGTGCAAAGCCATAAATACTACCGACCCCATGCTCTGAAGGGGCCTCTTAACTTCTCTTTATGCAATTGTGGCAACTACAACACTACACTAAGAGCCAAAAGAAACATCTTCATCAGGTCACCAACTCATCAGGAAGATTTTTGGGTACCACATCAATGTCAGGATCAACATTTTTTTCCTATTTGTATTCTATCACCTCCAAAACTAAGTACCAAGAAAACTGCCCCTTCTGATGATGCATGAGCTATATTAGGCTAGATTTTAAAAAAAAGCAAGCTCTTATTTCCGCAACAAAAGATGTGCTTCCTGCAACCCAACATCTGTAAAAGTTAAAATTGGTGATCAAAGCAAGCAGACTTTTTATATCACTACAATACAAAAGAGAAGGGGAAAAAAAAAAAAAAGAACAAGTTTAAACTCACTGTCTCATTCAAAACTCCCCTCCCTTGGAACTTACTAGTTCTGAAGAAAAAAAAAAAATCATTGATGAAACTTTGAATTCTGTAAAAGTCATTAAAATAATGGGAATATTTGACATTTGTTTGCAAGACAAAAATAAGAAGTACCTTTTTTCTGAGTAAGAAAAATTACCAGTCTCCCAGGAACAGTTATAAAATAAGCTATCATATACTGTAAGCTTCTGAATCAATTTCCAACTTTCAATCCTCACTGAATTTTCCCAGATCTTGTTGTGAGTTACCTATTTGCATTGCATAATAGAAGCTGTTTTTCAGCACAGTATGCTTTACTTGTTCTGTTCCTTCTGCCCAGCAAATATACTTTAGCCACACATTGGAGCACACAGCTTTGGAATATAAAAGACAAAGGTCTGGCAAAGCTAACAACTGATTTTTAGTTTTTTCTGACCAGTTAACATTTCAGTTGGCAGGACCCCTGACTCTGCCATTCTGCAATATTCAGCCTTCTGTCTAAAATGAGCTGTTTATTACACCCAAATATGCTGGACCTTTCTGTAGCAGCCAGTTTACAAACATAACCTGCATAATACAAATTAGAAATAATATATATTCAATCCTTTTAACTTTAGAGTCCAAGTTCAAGATTTGTCCTTTTCCAAACAGGCATTTTCATTGAAAAATATACCAGCAGTTCTTGAAGTTCAGAGGGCAACAACCAACTTATATTTCATCACCTGCCACATTTACATTCTAAGATAACTTCTAAAAGTATAACAGTTTACTGCTAGTGAGTCTTTTTCTTTGGTCCCGTCAAGCCAAGAAGGTATCACATTTGCAAAGGGAAAAGACATGACTTTTGCAGCAGAGGAGAGGCACATTTCCTTCAGGGTCAGTTAACTTCAAAACATCCTGCAATTGATCTTAAGACTTCATCACCAAATAGCATGTGGCAACACTTTGGGCTATGGAGTACTTACTCTATACAATTCCTAAGAACTACATTTCAAGAGTTACATTTTAAGAGATGAAGAATACATTTCACTGAAGCTCTCCAGGACGTCGAAGGACTTTGTTGTTTAACAGAATTGCCTTTTCCAAAGCAGTTGTACACTAAGTATCATGCAACAAAACCAAGACATTATTAAATACTACTTTAATGGTTATCTACAGAGTCCTCAAGATCCTACTGAATCTTAAGTCCACTGAATTCTAGAATTAAGTTAGAAATAGGAATTCTACCTTCAAGTTTCAGGCACAAAAGCTCCTCTCCAGGTAAAAGGCACCATCACCTCAGATGCTGCAAAAAGAATTGCACAGACCAGCTTGAAGGTAAAAGGTCTGCTGCTCTCCAACAACTGCATTTCAGGTATCTCCTGGAGAATTACAGGACATTACTTGTTGATCCTGTGGAGATCATAAGTATTCTTCAATTTTTCATTGCCTTTTTCCACCACATTTCTTGAAAATATTGCATCTATGACTATGTACTTAAATGAACTTCTCCTTGCAAAAACCATTCACAGTAAAGAAAGTTTTAAGATTATAGAGTTCTAACTTTAGACTTAAGTTACCACTTCCACAACAGTCGTAAGTTTCAAGACTACAGCATTACAAGCACAACCACTTCTGCTGATTCACAATTTGCTGCTTTAGTACAGAGATCTTACACGCTGCTAAAGTGACTGCAAATTAAACAAACCCCACCAAATTCCAAAGGAACCTTCCTGTCAATTCCAAAGCAATTTAGCACACAGAGATCAAGCTAAAAGAACAAACTGGCAGGTTATTATTTTAAAAAATTGTGCTGAGGTAACTGGGTTTTTTCCTCAAAATTGTAAAACCCTTGCCTTGTGTAAAGTGTCTGCACCTGCAGGCGTGTAGGTACTTCAAACAGCTAAGCATATAAAAAACATTTATAAATGAAATAAATATTTTACTTATTTACGTCAATTTCTACACCTAGGTATTCAATTTAGAGATTTACAGGTCAGCAGTGCAGCAGCCACAACACTGTAGTAGACTAAATAATTGAGTTAGAATAGGTGTTGGTGTAGCACTATTTGATGCATTTAATTGATTCATAATGCAGATAAGCATCCATAAACCAAATTAATAGAATGCATGGATATTAACATGTCTTTCTTCCCAGAGTAATAAAATTCTGCATATAGTAATCTTTAATGATAGAATATTTATAATAATATTTTAAAATGTTTAAAAACTTAATGGGAAATAAATGGTTATGGAAATTTATGTATAGGATATTAAACTCATCATACAAATTTTTTCCTTGCCCAAAACAAAAAAGTCTTAATCAATTTGGGGTAGCTCCCAATTGTTTTGAGAAAGCAGGTGCTACAGTCCTAGATGAAAGACAGCTGTACCTCTTACTCTAAGTATCCAAATTAACTGGGGAGATGTTAATTATGCAAATACAGAAAAGAAATCCACAATTTAAAATCATGGAAAAAAGGGCGACTGTCCCATAAAAACACCAAGTAAATATTTGGGGGGGTTTCCTTTGTTTTCAGTTAAGCAGTTGAAGAGCCCGAGTGCTTACTTCACATTTGTCAACATGCAGGGCAAGAGTGCTTCAGCTTTTTTCTTGTACTCAGTTAGCCTTGGTTTTTAAGTCCTTATTAAGAATTATGGCAGTAATACAACATTTAGCTCTTCTCTAGGTAGAGTGCTACTACATTTGTGGCAAAGCCTTATGGTTTGGGATATATTTGTTTCCTTAAGCAGATTATTCAAGCCAGCTGCTGGAAATCAAAGCTAACATTACAAAATAAGGTTAGGGAAACCCATCTTGGTGCCATCGCTTTCTCCTCCTAGACACAATTGATTTTTATTGGTTTCAATTTAGAGACTGAGACCACACAGTAATACAAGGCTACTTAAAACTGGTGCTAGGTGCTGTATCAGAATTCTCTTTATTTTTCCTTCTCAAACATGCCAAATTGAAATCAATAATACAGCTGAGATTTCTCTTAGTTTCACTTATGAATATTTCCCAATAACAACAAATATTCTGTGGTAGATTCAAGATCCTTCTTCAAAGGTGCCCTGAGGAGAAGCAACTGTGCCTTCTTACTTTACTCATTTTGAATAATTTCTATAGTAAAAGTTAGATCGACATTGTTAGAAGCATCAGCAGTTTTAATGGGCGACTGAGAAAAGAATGGTGGACTCCAATTCCACTTGCATATTCTGAATCATCTTCTAGTATTTTATCAGTGGTTTTACTCCATATAGTTTTATCTTTGGAGACAGGCACTGTCAAAAAATACTCTGATATCTATCGTCTCTTTTACTTAGCAAAGTAACACTGACAGTGTTTCAAAACACAGACAGTAATTGTGGAACCCTCTATAACTGATGGTCAACAGTTCCTTCCTCCTCAGTACTTTAATTATTTTAATAATCTTACCAGAAACCTTAGATACTAAGCCATTAATGTTTTATTTAAAAAAAAAAAAAAAACACACCAAAAAACCAAAACCAACTTGCTGTTAACTTTGTGATTCATATTAATGACCTCTACACTGTGGAAGATGCAGATAAGAACTACTTCTCTTCTACAAACATCCTGCCATTGAAACAGAGCTCACCTTGCTTATACTCTAAACAGGTATTATGCTATCTTTTAATAATACATTATTCTTAACCTTTTCAATTTTTATTTCATTAAATAAGCATTTACTGAAAGTCAGGAAAAGCTAGAACTCATTAAATTCTGCAAAACTATGAGTAGTACTGTAGGTAAAATATAATGAATTCTGCTTCTGACAGCTTACCAACTGAATTGGTAAGCTAGCCCTAGACTAGCTCTGCTGGCTTTAAGTATGCCTTTAGTAGTTGTTTGTATCAAAATACACTTTATTTAAAACTAAAATTAAAACCTAATTTACCTGGAAAACTCCCGATCATATTTTAGAACTACATTATGCTATACAGGACACTAGAATATATCCATAGAAAACACTGTGTACAAAGTACTATAGAAATGCAAACCGGCTGCTCTCCCATTATATCACTTGGGCATTAAAAAGAAGAATAAGCTTCCTAGAGCTGAACTGCTATGAGGAAAAACGTACAACTCTAAGATGACAAACTATAATTCAGAAAACTGCCAGAATAGACTTTAATTGGTAAATACACTGGGTAACTTTTTCTGGGTTTTTTTGTTTGTTTTTTTTTTGTTGGGTTTTTTTTTGCTTTTTAATTTTTTTGCTGGCATAGCTGCGTTCACATCTTTGCAGCAGCAGAAGACATTGTGACCATTACATGCTCTCTAGGCTCACTACACTGTGCAGCTGAAGCCCACAGAGTTTATTAAACTCAGAAGGCAAATCTTCTGATCTACTTTTGGTCAACTACATCTCTACAGTAGGGAAACCATTACAAACATGCAAAAGCATTCTGGAGCTTTAACAACAGTAGCCAGAAGCTTGAAATTAATTAGTTCACTTTATAAACAAACTAATTGGTTTATGCTGGCCATTTAAACACAAGAACCCCACCACTACCACACTAAGCTCTTTATTATGCCAGAAGACCCAGCACAGCCCAGTCAACAGAATATAAAGACTGATATTGGGTTTACTGCTTTGTATTTAAAAATAATAAAATCACACAGAGGAAGAAGGGTTGATAGCTAGCATTTCCCTTGCACTAGACAATTCCTCATCAGACCCACACACACATTAACATGGCCATACGTTAAACTGCATAGAAGACACTCTGAGGGAGATCAGTCCTCACTCCTGTGAACTGTTACGGTTTCACAGTGTTATTTATAGAATCCAGTTTCAGTGAAAGCCGCTCCTGGCCTTCCAATCCATACCAGTTTTATCTAGAGTTAGCTTTACAGACACTGCAGTGCATATGCAACTAGTTTAGCTATAAAGCATAACACAGTTGTACACAGGAGCTTTAGCTTTGCAACTCACATATCATAGCATTTATTTCCACTTATTAAATCAATGCAGGCAAGCAAGTTTAAGGTACTGAAAGCCAGGAATAGGTGTTGGGGCCCCAGGGGGCATAAATCAGTGGCATTCTCTGCATCATGACAGGGAATTCTAGTTAACTTTACAGAGGGCAAGATGAGAGCTGGGTCAACTGACATAATGAATTTATAAGACCCATTATATGCACTGCTTATCAAGTGATATTATAGCTGCAGATAAAAGTGAATGAACCCTGGTATTTAAACACAGATCTAAATGTTATATCTCTTGGGTTCTATATCCGATTCTGACCTCAACACATCTTGATGTGACTCTGGGCCCCTGTCTGTACACTTAAAATAGCGGCAATTCTACTTCTTCAACCTACTAACTGAAAAAGAGTTAAGAGAACAGTGGTCTGCAGGGAAAGTCTCTAGCAGCCTCAACAAGCATGTGTTTTTCACTTCCCAATAGGGTAGTGTTAAACAAAGTTTTATAGAAAAGTCTTATAATGTAAATAAAAGAAAAAAATGGCAAAAAATTAAATACACTGTTAGACTGGTGGGCTAAAGTGTTGGTTGGGTTGTTTCATTTTCTCCTAAGGAGTTCTCAAAGCCGGAAGCAGGCATGTTTGTTCTACACAGTTACCTTCAGGCACTCTATATTAACTTAATCGTGACTAATGATTATCAAATGGAAAATCTGCAAGGGACAGCAAATTTTACTGTGAAATTTTACAATTTGTTTCACAGGTAGTCAGCAGAGATCAACTATATACTTAAAATAATCGATACAAATGTTTTTTTCAACTCCTCTTGAAAATTAACTAATGACAGTTGCCATGTTAAAGTACATGTACAGACTAAGTACATGTATTAGCTGTTAATTTTGTGAGCAAAAAATTCACAACTTCTCATGGGAAAGAAATTTATTATCTTGGTCAGAAAAGAAGCTGCCAGTCAAAATCAGCAACTGATTTATTTATTTTCCTCTGTGAATATTTACATACTACCACATTACATCGACCTCTTTATTACTCTACTGCTCAGCTCAAAGTCAATGGTTTATTTCTTGCTGCTTGGAATGTTACACAGTTCTAAATGGCACGTGAATTAAAATACAGTAACTCTCCAGAGTGAAACAAGGTATGTAGTTAAGAGTACCCTCTAACAGATGGAGAGGAGCTTTACTGACATTGTACTGTATCTTCACAAGACAGCCCACAGGAAACATCACTTTTGAACATAGCCATTTTGAGAGTAAACCCTGCTGATAAACACAGCGCAGATATAATTATGTGCACTAGTAACACTCCACAGTAGGAATAGGGATTTGACTTAATGGTGCTTAGAGAGTCAGATGAGTGTGCTGTTGATGCCTTGGGTACCAAGAAAAGAATAATCAGCATTTAACTGGGCTCATAAAATTCAGTCTTAGCTAGGACTTTTCCTTTTTCGGGAAAAAGGAGATGGAATGAAGACATATTTAATGACATTAATGTTTATGCCTTATTGTAATAATTGAAGTTATTCCATTCCTTATATGCTAGGAAATATATATATATACACTGCAACACAGATTTTAAATATACCTGGGAAATCTGACTTCATATCTTGCAGTAAGAGGGAATTAATAGAACTAAGACTAAAAAGATTTTTCAGGGTGCATGAGATTAAAATACAGGTCCACAAATATAATTCATCTTGAGATAAGCAAGAATCCTCTACCTCTAAGAGTAAAGTCTAAAGGCAAAGAAACTATTTATAATGACAAAAAGTTTATAATTTTAGGCTCTTGCTATAAAGACACTTTTTAAGAATAATGTAGCATTCCTTAAAACCAGAAGCAAGAATATTATCATTCCAACACATGGGTCCTACAGTGGGGATCTGCATTCCACAGTCACATTTACTTTGTAGTAAAACCCTACAGTCTCAATGAACTTAAGGGAATATGTAATTAAAGCCTCATATTATTAACTCTGTTAATTAAATACAGCCCTGAATAACTGAAGGAAAAAGAGAGTGCAGGTGGGGGAATGGGGTGTTTGTGGTTTTTCCTATAAAAAGACACTGTTATGTGCCATGCATCACATCTGTATTCTCAGGCACTATTCAGTCTATGTGGAAGGGCAGCTTCCACTGCAGATGGGAAGGCAAGGAACAGACTCAGTAGTATCACTCTTAGACAGGACATTTCTAGTGTCATTACATCCTTTGGAAATGAAACACATTTGGAAAGGTAAGATTTAGTCCAAATCTGAGTAGATAATTTACATAGAAACATTCTACCAAGAAAATTCTAGGTTCCTTTTATTTGTACTCAACTTTTTCACTTAAGGGGTCCAGAATAACAACAATATATATTAGGCATCAGAAAGTTACTGCAGACCAAAGCTGGAAAGATGCAATTTAACAGAATGTTAACTGAGCATCCAGAATGCAAAATAAGAGGTACATAAAGAACAAAGTAAAATATTGTTATCTCAAGAAGTAATAGTTGAAAACCCACTGAAGTCAGAGAGCTCACAGCCATTCTTGATCTAGGGAAGTGAAGGGCACGCTATATCCATTTTCACAGTATTTCCATCACAGACAATGACAATACATCAGACAAATCTCTGTGGCAAAATACCAATATACATTTTGTCTAAAAAGAGCATGAAACAAAATGCAAAGGTTTCAGGTTTTGTAAAAGTTTCAGTACCATGTTGAATGATACTCAGATACATAAACAAATTTTATTAAAATGAGTCATCTGTCAGGTGCAATGTGTACTGCAACTGCGTTTTCATTATACCACATATTCAAATGTAAACTCATTACAAAACAAACAGCCTCACAAACAAGGTTGCTCCATGAACACAAGTAACACTGATTAAAGTTACTGGCTTGAGAATGCAGTTTGGTTTATGACATTGATACTGAATAGGTCACGAAAGCACTAAACTACTTTAATACCATCCTGGGTCTAGGACGTAATCCTTACTAAGAAGGAAAAGCACATTTCAGCTTAAGGGGCAAATCTTTGGCTATAAGGATACTACCAGAAATGAAAAATTGAAGGTTTTTACAATAGTAATTGTTATTACTATTATATTCAGCATATTCTGGGTTCTCTCTCTCTGTGCAGAACATTAGCTATGACGCTATGACAAATGCTATATTTTGTGATGATCCTAAAAAGTCAAAGTCTCCCATACACTTTCCACCAAAGACCAAGTTAGTATCATAGTTGTTAAGATTAAGGGCATAATTATTTCTGCAAAAAAGCAATGGAGACAGAACCTTAGAAGGTGCTATTAACAATTGCTGATGTTATAAAGCATTGATATTCACTAAACACCTTTTTAGTGCTAATATTGTGCCTCATCTCTAACAAAAGTTTCAGATCATCACAGCATTTACAGATTAGCACTTTGAAGAGCAAATTTTCCAGTTAAACAGCAGAGAAATTAACAAAATAATTTGTTCATAAATGAATATATTGTTTTACCAAGATTAAAAACAAGAGAGGATAAGCTAGAGGTCCGACTAAGTCTGGAAGCAACCAAAACCAAGCAGTAGCCAACCCAGGAGGAAAAGTGCAGCATATATATTTAAAATTGCTTAGATTTTTTATGCTATCAGGAGGGCTTGGAGACCTAGCCTATTCACAGCCTGCATTCACAAATTCTTAAGTCCTCTTCAGATTTGGTTCTGAGACTGGCAGACACAAAAAATTCCTGACAGATTTAACAATATTTATGTACTTCTCTGAATCAAGTTCAGGAATCTCACTTTCTGTGATCTGATGTCTTTTCTGAAGGCTGGCAGCTTGATGATCAGCATATGATATTCCTTCCTAGTCCAGGATACTACTCATTATTACTAAAAGCTAGCATTAACTTTAGGGAGCAAAGACAACTTGTTTCTCATTTAGTTTTAGAAATAGGTGCTGATTTATGTCTTCAGAATCCAATTATAAAGCTGTATATGGTTACTGTGACTAAACTGGTAACATAAAGTGCTGAGTTTATTCCCTCACCATCTTACACTAGAAAAATGGCTTTTATCAGTGTTCTGAAATTACAAAGAATTTGCAAACCATTCTTGAGGTAGTGGTATGTCCTCAGAAAACAATACCCTTAGGAAAGCTAGCCATGTGGCAGCCTGTGATTGTTGCTTATATAATATTAATGGAAGTGCAAACATGTGTGACTGCCAAGGAAAAAAAAAAAAGAAAGATAAAAAAAAAAGGAGCTGAGAGGGATATATGTTTCTACATGAAGATTAATAAGTGTTCGTTTTGGATATACAAACATGAATTCAGGCCTACTTTAAATTATCTTCAAAGCACTTCATCCTTGTTTACTCTGCACATAATTTCAAGTTTCTCTGTCTAGTAGCAAGTGTGATATGCTACCACTCAAAACAAGCCATTAATCTGTTTTTGCTACTCCTGGTTAGTCAAGCAATTAAAATTCGAAGTTCAAATTCAGTAACACTCTACTTCAAAATGTGAGCTACAGCCTGAACAATTTCTAGTCAATAACTGCTGCAGTTCTACTGTTCTGTTCCTAGCCATACATTTCTGTGGCTTACTTCTGACTTTTTTTTTTTTAAAGGTCTAACACAAGCATGCTTTCTTCTACAGGTGGCAACAACTCACAAGCAGTCAGCAGCCTCTTTACCATCTATGCAGCTAGAGGGGATTTGTTAAAATATAAATAGTACCTGCTAAAAGTGGGCTTTGAATTTTGTGTGTTTGTACACATATGCGTACATGTATGCACTCTCACGCTTCAAGGAAAAATAGTGACTTAAATAGCATTCAAGTTTAAAAGGTGAACAAAAATGCTTCATAAATAATACTTGAAAAACTAGACAGTTTCTTCACTGCAACCTTACATAATGAGATACGATAATAGCAAGTGCAATTCTCAACACCTCCTCAACTAGGGGACACAAAGATGCATTACTGGTATTTGTCATGATAAAAGATATTTCTAAAAATAGTCAATACCTGCCAATACCACAAGACCAAGGAACACATTTCTAGTCCCAACATTTTATTTAAGTGCTATTTCAACACATCAAACATTACAATTAACACAGTAAAATCTAGAATGCCTTAAAATGAGACATATTAGGGTCTGGAGTTAAGAGTTTACCTCTCTCAAACTCTAACCTAACAAAACATAAGAATGAATTATAAACTTAGTCACAAAAATAGTAATGATGGAGCACTTACTTAGGATTAGCATTGATGCAGACAGTCACGGGAGTGACTGTCCCTATAAGAGGAAGCATTCCTAGAAAGTTTGTCATGCACAGAATTCAGAAGGGCAGCTACAGCTTTGCTGTCTTGAAGTTTCAGGAAAGGAAGACTGACATTACCTATGCTTGGGAAAAGCTGGAAACCAGAGAATTACCTCACACCCTGGGAAAAACCCCTCACTTTTAGATGTTTCTCATTAAGGTAGCAAAAGTGTGTATTTAGTACTCTGTGGAAAGTACTAAACTGACAATATAGAAAGGTAGAGTGGACAGCACGCTTTGGAGGTGATGAAACATCCTGAAAAAAAAATTTGAGGGAACTCTCCCTCAAACACCAGCCTGTCCCTTTAAGCCACAAGACGAAAGCGTGCCTCGGTCAGCATGGTAACCCAGCAGAGCACACCACCACCTCACCTACTCCAGCCCTGCAATTAACAAACCCCAACCAACCCACACTCGCACTGCAGTTATTTACCTTGCAAAAGAAACACTTTCTCCAACATCCAGATGAAGGTATTCACACACAATTTACAGCTCTCGAGTTACGTGCAAACACTTGAAAGTATCTCTGAAAACCAAGACTATTGGGTACTTGAGCTCTCCTCACAGACACTAGAACAAGGCCGGCAGAAGACAACGCCCCTCACCTCCAACACCCTGTGTGACTAACCCCCCAACATGACTGCGAATTAGCAGGGCGGGATGCCGCTTTCCTTACCGGTGCACTTCAAATAAAAATGGTTTAGCAATAAACCTACCAGAACAGTGGCCTTCGAAGGCGAAGCCTCAGCGCCGCCCACCCTCCGGGCGGCTCCGGCTCTCCACAGGCACGCGGCCACGCCTCGCGCCGTTCCAGAGGCTTCCCGCGCATGCGCAGTGCCGACCCGCCGACAGGCGGCACGAGGCTGCCTCGAGATGGCGGCCGGGACTGAGGGGAGCGAGAGCGCCCCCCCCGCCTCCCTCAGGTACGTGAAGGAAGGAACTTGGCGTCAGATAATTCGGTCTGTGGTTACAGCGGGATTGCTTTTGTTAATTGGCTGAACTTGGGGGCGAAAGGTTCAAATACAGAAGTCAAGCAAAAATTAGTGAATTTAGTTTTAAATTCACTAAAATCTGTGAATTTAGTTGTCACCAAAATATATGCAGTTTTGTAGTGTTCGATTTCAGTCATTTTCATTTAACGTTTACTGTGAGACACGTACAGCACTTTCCAAACCAGGAGCTGTTTCCTGTCGGTAACACCACGAGCGCTTCGCTCCATCTTCACTGAAGCTGGGCCTGTCTTTCCACTTGTGCTCTTCTGACAGCCTCTTGGACTTGGAAGCCGTAATAAGTGGTAAATTTTTCATCATTAGGACAAGGAGCTTATGCTGAGTGGGCAACAGCTTCTCACGTGGCCACATGTTGGGCTAAATGCTGGAGGACGTAGTGTCAGAGGTGGCTGTGCAAAGCAGAACCGTGGCATCTCTCAAAACTGCTGGAATTGAGTGAGTATTGTCTTAACTTAGTTCTGGTAACTCGGGCTGGGACCAGCATGTGCCTGCTCTTGTTGGGGTGTACTTGTCCGCACATCATCAAACATAATAACTAAGCATAACTATTATGCTTATACCTTGAAATGTTGTAACTGGTAATTAGAAACAATCTATTCTTTGTTCACATTTTTTTTACAAGTGAGTGAATGGATATATTGGAGGCATGCCTAGGACAGCAATAAGAAAGACAGCTATTGTCTTGTTTGCTAGGTTGTTTAATTACATACATCGGATTGAAAGAGGAAAAGAGTTTTTCATTAGGAAAACTTCTTCAGTCTTTTTAAATATACTCTTCTTTAAAAACTAAAAATTTTTTTTTTGCTAGTTATTAAGTCATTAGCAAAAGAAAACTTGAAGGACTCTCTTTAAATATTTTCTCTGTGTTGTTCTCCAATGGGAATAGTAAGTAGATTTGTGACAGTTTTTTATTATTGTTTCCTAGATAAAATATAATTTACCTAGCTAATACAGGTAATGTTGCAGTATAAGAAAAAACATCTAATTGGACTGACAGTTTATTTAGGGTCAGACAAAAGGTGCCTAGGATGACGAGAAGTACTTTTATATTCTTTTTATACTTTGATGCTTCTTGTTGAATAAGGATTTTTTAAATGTCAGAAACTTTTAATGAATAAAAGGAAATGTCCATACACAAATGAACCTGGTTAAAATAATTAACCAAAGTGCAACCAGTCATAACTTTGCTCATAATTTTTCTGACCAATACCATTGATACCCACTACTGATTTTAGGAGAGGTCCTGATATTAGTTATAGCTTAAGGAAGACTGGCTGTACCAGAGGTACAGAGCATTGCAAACCCATTAGAAGAAAAAACAAAATTCATACTTTCTGAGAGACAATACAGTCTCTGCTTCTGGTAGGAGCAGTCTACAAAAAATACTGATTGAAATAATCTGAAAAGAAGTTTCTAAAGCAAAGTTTACAGGTTTTTACACAATTGTCATATAAAGCTATCAAGGAAGGCATTCAGAATAATTACACCATGAAAATTGAGCATGCAAGTTTTAAGACTTGAACATAAAGGGCATCAAAGCATTTAAAGACGAACTAGGGCTACAAATTAAATCTAGCGAAAAAGCAGCAGCCTGGTTATGCGTGAGCTGAGGTTAATGTCAGCCTAGAAACCAATAAAGAGGATCTGAGGTAAGTGCCAGAATAGCTTTCAAGCGTATTTTCCCGTGTCTGGTTTTGACTAATACAATAGGACTACCAATAGGCCAATAGAAATATCTAGTTTATTGATAATGTCTCAAAGTGTCTAAGTATCTTAGGGTTCATGATACACACAGTGTTCACAGCAGAAGCTTAATGAAGCTTTAATTTCAAATTAAAGTTGAAGCAGTCATTTTCAAGCAAGATGGGTGTAGGATACCTCCCAAGTCTGCGCTGTGATGATGCTTTTGCCTCAGGCAAATGACCTAGACAATTACCAAAAAGGGGGATTAGCAAGAGCAAACTGAATTGAAGAAGTATAGATGAGTGGATTGTAAAACTGAAGGAATTTTGATGTCTTAGAATACCTTACCAGGTTCATGTACAGGAGTTCATTTAGGTGAATTGCTTGTCAGAAGACAGATAAGGTCAAAGTTTTGGAAGTCAGATGGCAAGCATAGGTGATGCAGAAGCCCGTGAGAAGATAATCTAATAAAATTATTAGAAGAAAGGTGTGTATAACTCATGTGATACTACATTAAGAACCTAATTGGGGCAAAGCTTTCTTTCCCCCAGCTCCCCTATACTCTTTGTACAGTGTTGCAGCTGAAAAATCCAACAAGAGTGAGAAAAAAATTATCCATTCCACTCTAAATAGAAAAGGAAATTTATGTCAAATCATATATGGGATGGAGGCTACAATGTAAAATGTGCCTTCTAGAATTTAAAGCTTAAAAAAGCAAGTGTGAACATAGTAGACTACCATTAGGAAGTTGTATGAAAGCACTTTCTTACGGTTCAAGCTATGTTTTAGGCACTTAATGAAGTAGGGAGGCTGAGCACTTAAATCTGGGGATGCTTGAAGTGTGATACTATAAGGACATTAAAATGTTTGTGCTGCAAATGTAGAAGATTGTTACATAACTAACAGGATGTAACAGGATACCAGACAAATAATAATATCCAGTAACACCATTTAGTTAGGCAGAATATATTCTACTTTGTCTTACTTTTTCAATAAATCCTACTTCAATAAATACAGACTAACCTAACTGTACACTTTCACAAAAATATGATGATCGCTTTATGGTAAGGGCACAGGGCAGGTTTTTCTGTACAATTCATTGTCACTCAGGACTTGCAGTATCCTTTCTCTTCCAAGCAACAGTGCTTGGCAAAAATAATGTTTTACTCTATTGTTTAAAATGTCATAGGGATGATGGTAACGGGAACTATGTGCTGAAGCAGAGGCAGTTCTTAAATACTGGTGATGGAAAGTAATATATACATATATATACACACATATCCACAGGACCCATTTCACTTAAAATTAAATAAATTGGGCAGGGAAGGAAAGCGATTTCACAGCTGCTCTTCAGTATGCTACTGAATTTCTTTTCTTTCTGTAGAACTAAATCCAAAATTCAAGGCAGGTTTTCCTTAACATTTAAGAATTTCTATGAGTACAGATTTGGAAGTTTGGGGTAGTGGAGGTGTCAAGGTTTGGATTTGTCTTATCTACAAGTATCTTCCTTCTACAAGGAAGGCTTACAGAAATATGAATTTAATCTAAATTTGTCATCTCAGTTCATGTGACTGAATGCAACTTTACTGCTGTCATCCAAAAAGTTATGTAATGTTTCAACTTCAGTAGAAACCGACAGTATTTATAAAACAAACACAGTTTATAACACTAACCACCAGTTTCTGAGAACATAGTGCAAAATATACTTTCAGCAGTTGCATAGAAGAATAGGTTATTAGGAGATTTATAATTAAAATATTTTATTGGAATTAATAATTAAAATAATGCTGTAAGGAACTTTATTTTTTAAAAAAGATGTTCTTATTAGAATATTTTCCTTAAGGAAGGGGAGGTAACTTAAAGATATGGATGCCATTTGGTTTATTTTATTATTAGACACAAGCTCTTTAACGTAAGTCATTTCAGATGTTAACTTATCTTGTGAAAGCCAAAGGACTCTCCTGAAGTACTTTCTTCTATGCACATTATGGCTTCATTATGATGGAATTAAAGAACCTGTATTTCGTAATGTAACTGAAAAACACTCAATTTTATCCTAGTCACAGGATGGGAAAAATCTAGATTATTCTATTTTTTTCTAAGCTGAATGTGTTCAGGACAGCTGACAGGCATTCAAGATAAGTAATTATTCTACCTTTTGAACTAATGATTCCATTAAATAGTCACATAAGCTCTTTACAGGGCAGAGGGAGTGAGAAGAAACATTGGTTTCTCTTCAGAAACACTGAAGTTCAGTGACTATTACAAAAATGATGTTTTAAACTTGTCTGATAAAGCTGACAGAAAAAGCCTTTAAGCAATAGTTTTGCTGATGGAACCTAAAGGTAACGAAAATAAAAATCAGAAATAAAAATTTTCCTACTCACTTTGCTAAAATAGTGCAAGAAAGAGAAAGGCAGTAAAATAGCTTCTTTAATGAAAGCACTCCAACAAAGGATATTCTTAGGGTATGACTCCATGTGTTTGGTAGATATAGGTATAGAAACTTAAATATGTTGAAACTGTTTTAAAAATGAAGTACATACTATTCATAGTATTTCTTTTTCATGGTATGCTTTATCACTGGATCCTTTTGTTACTTTCAGTAGCTAAAGAAAATGCTGCTAGTTCTGAACTATAATTACATTTTTCATTCAGACACTCTAGACATACCTTTGCTCAATGTTATCTTTGCATTTGTGAGAGTCACGTTTGAAGACACATAACACAACATAAGAAAGTATTGAAAGACTGGTTGATTTTTTTGTTGCATTATAATTGACATTCCTGTTACATGAGATGTCATACTGAATTTGGTTTTGCCTTGAGGTGACTGGATAGGATTCTAAAAGGGTTTTCATAGCCTGGATTATAGGAGATAGAGGTGTTGCTAGAAGCAACTCCCTAAAGAAGGAATATATGCAGTACATTTATTTAAAATAACTGGTATTTAAGTCAGTAAACTGTCAATATACCTGATGACTTCTTCTTTATTGTTCTTTGTACTCAGAATCTGCAGTCTGCTGTATGCTGCTTTGGTTGATGTTTCTAATAAAATCCTTCTATGCGGGTATGTGCTGGTGGTGAGAAGGTTCTGTTAGATATGTGAGTGGGAGGTTGCAAAGCTCTTCTGTACAAAAGTAACTGGAGAACAGTATGGTCATAAAAAGAGTGGTATTTTGGACCTGTATTCTGTTTCTCTTCCTGGTGGCATTTATCATGCAATGTGTGTCATTCTGTACAGCTTTCTCTTTTGTTTAAAATTTTTAAACTCCCAGAACCCAATTGTATTTTTGTACTATTTGCTTGTCTTGTAATAAACTTTGAATTAAAGTGCTTTATAAAACCAGTTACTTTTAGCTATGATACCTGTATGCAGCCTGAACAGGCAACAATTAATTTGTCAATTCCATTTCATATTTAGATTTAAAAAAAAAAAAAAGTCTGTAGTAAAATGTCACAGAGAACTAACTGAAAGAGGGTCTAATTTGCTGATCGATTATCACATTCAATTTTTTGTTTTGTTTATTTGTTTTTTCATAGAAGGTTATTTTCAGATACCTTTAGAAATGAGATCCCATTGCCCTGTGCATTAAATACATTTTGAAAGTCCTTCGGTCCTCAGAAATTATAAGGACATAGCATGCAATGAGGACAATCATGGAATACTTCAGAATGCAAGGGACTTCTGAAAATAGCCTAGTGAAACCCTCTGCTCAAAGCAGGGTTACCATCAAAGGTAAACCAGATTCCTCAGGGCTGTTTCCAGTCAAGTTTCAAGTATCTCCAAAGATGGAGATCCCATGACCTCTTCAACTAAGTCTTGTCAATTGACTTGTTGCCAATTATTTTCTCATAATCAGTAAAAATGTTCATTGCTGCAGTTCCTGTCCACTGGCTCTTCACCTATTATCTCTTCTCACCTCTGAGAAAAGACTGTGTCTTTTCCGTAACCGCCATTCACCAGTGGAAGGCTGACACTGGTCAGTGTCCTTCACTGTTTCCTTCACCAGGTCTTTTCTCTGGGCAGAACATACCCAAGCCTTCCAGCCTCTCTTTTTGCCTCCTGTGCTTCAGTCCCCTCGTGATCTTGGTGGCCCTCTGCTGAAATCGCTCCAGTTCTGTCAGTCTCTGGTCGTGAGGGGGCCTAAATCTTGCGTGGGTACTCCAGAGGCAGGATTACAGGGGCTGAATAGAAAGGGAAGAAACTCAGTCTTGTACGTAGCAACAAACTACTAAATGGCAATAGATCACATACAGGATCTAGGGCACTGGTTACATCCAGTGCTCTCTCTTGATCTAGCCAGTATTAAAGCATGAAAACACAAAATATCAAACTTCACATGAGTTTGTGCTAAGGCTTCCAAAATAATTTCTGTTCATTAAATGATCTAAACATGTACATAAATGGTAACTCTTGTTTCTTCGCTGATCTTGTGTGCCAGCTGTAAAATGATCTGCAATTACAAGGCAATC